>PVIW01007323.1:0-74368 GCA_004026585.1 Noctilio leporinus | reverse complement strand
AAAAAAAAAAAAAAAAAAAAAAAAAAAAAAAAAAAAAAAAAAAAAAAAAAAAAAAATGTTCTGGGGACAGATGGTGGTGGTGGTAGCACAGCACTGTGGATGTACTTAATTCCACTGAACTGTACACTTAAAAATGAGTAAAAAAGGCCCTGGCTGGTGGCATAGTGGATAAGCGCTGACCTGAGAACCCAAAGGTCGCTGGTTCGATTCCCAGTCAGGGCACATAACCAGGTTGCAAGCCAGGTCTCCAGCCAGGTCCATAGCTGTAGGCAGGTGAAAGGCAACCATACATGGATGTTTCTCTCCCTCTCTGCCTGTCTCCCTTCCTCTCTCTCTGAAAATAACAAATCTTAAAAAACAAAACAAAAAAAAGGGTAAAATGGTAAATTTTGTGTTATGTACGTGTTTCCACAATTAGGGGAAAACCCAACTTGTTCAGGAGACAGTGCACCCAAAAAACCAACTTAAGAAGACAGCCACAAAGTGGTAAACCAGCAAATGTAAAGAGGTGTGTGAATTTAAAGGGACACCTGAATGAAGTAAGCCGATCACCTGCACAACTTTTGTGCTGAGGGGAAAGAACGGGCAGCTTGGAGAATTATGCAGATGAAAGAGGTGCGTGTGCAAGGAGAAGGGCGGATCATGTAAAATAAAAGGCAGTTTTCTAGGGGGCAGAGCCTGCTGAAGGGACAGCCCTCCACTGCGAACTGGCCTGGGTGTGGAAGTGTTTGCTGGAGGCATGAGGGTGAGGAGTCGCAGGACTTGCTTTGAGTGAGGAGACAGGGCTCTGGCCTCTAAGTGATTTTCTGCTAATGGTCCTGGTGTTACAACTCTGAAGCTATGGAAGGGAAGTCCTAGAGAGCCCTGAGGAGTGAGCAGCTGGAGACAGGAACGGCCAACTGCCACACCTTGCATCTCTGCCCCGAAGGAGCTGGGGGTGGGGGTGCAGGGGGCACAGGCCAGGGCTTTGTGGAGCAGACAGCTCAAAGCCTGCTGGGCAGGAAAGCTGTTACCTGCCACGAGGACCCCAGATTCGCCGGGGGACCTCACTCAGAACAGCCGGTGGATGAGCTGAGCTTTAGGGGAGGCAGAGATGCTGGGACCTGCCGATGGGGCTGGGGAGGAAGCAGGAGTGGCCGTGTGCCTGATATGCTGGCCTGCTAGCGGAGCCATCTGGGCCAGTCTGGCACATAGTAGGTAGTCAGTAAGTATGGCCTGCATTGAAATGAATTGGAAACCCACTTGTGTGAGATTTGCTTTTCGTTCGTGTTTTGCTCGTCGTTTTCTGGTGAAGACATTTCCTTTTTAAAAAATGGGAGTATTGCCCTGGCTGGTAGCACAGTGGATAAGGCGCCGGCCTGCGAACCCAAAGGTCACAGGTTTGGTTCCTCAGCTAGAGCACATAACCAGGTTGTAAACCAGGTCTCCAGTCAGGTCTGTGGCTGGAGGCAGGTGAAACGCAACCATACATTGATATCTCTCTCCCTCTCTGCTTCTCTTCCTTCCCCTCTTTCTAAAAATAATGAAATAGAAAATCTTTAAAAATAAAAAAAGGAGTATTTTTTATTCTGCTGCGTAAGCCAAAAGGGGGTTGGTTGACACATGTAGAAGAGGGTGGCCCCTGGGTGCTAATGACCACTCTTTCCTCCTCACAGGGCCCCTTTCCCCTTCTGCTGAGGCCCCTCTGCCTTCCCAGCCCTACCCCTGCTCCTTCAACCTGCTGTTCCTGGGTTGGATTCTCCCAGCCTCCCTTCCAAGCCCTGTTCGTGCTGCATACAGCCAGCCACCTGCTGGGCGTCTCCTCAGATCCCTCCATCTCAACAGGTCCAAACTTCGCACGCACCTCTCCGCTCTGATTTGCATGTTCCTCTCCCTCCAAGGTTCCACACGCCCTTACAGAGCATCAGCCTCTGTTCAGCGTCTCTATTTGGAGGCCTCAGTGCCACACCCTCATCTCTCTTAACTCATCCTGCATCGGGACCTGAGTGCCTCAGGTGCCACTCGGGAATCTCTCCTCACCTGTCCGACCGGCCCCATCCAGCTACTCCGGAAGAGCGGACAGACACCCACCTGTCCTGCTGTCACCGCCAGTCGGAGGCAGGGATGCAACTTGTCTCTCTCAGGCCTTAGGATCAACTCTTCTGCCCTGTGCTCAGAGGGCACTGTGCCTCCTCGGCCGCACATTCCTGGGGTTTCTTTGCCCCCGTCTGGAGCCCGGAGTCTCAGCAAAGTCCAGCCACTGAGCCAGGGTGTGTGCCTTTTTGCTCCTACCGGTTCCCAAATTCTGGGGCTCTGGGGCGCACATTTACTTCGCCTTGGGCAGTACAAGGCTGAGCGCAGCAGTGATTGTCAACCTTGGCTGCACGCTGGAACCCCCAGGGGAGCTCGGAGGGTTACTGGTGCCCAGCACCACCCAGACCCTGCAGGTGGGCCCTGGCAGTGGTACTTTACCCAGGTTCCCTAGGTGGTTTCAGCCAGGTTGAGGATGGCGGAGGGGAGGCACTATTTTCACTCCCTGCCTTGGTTCTCAGAACTGCCTCCTCTTCAGCTCTCCCACTGGAAGTGTCATCCTGCCATCCGGGTCCCTTAGAGCCAAGTCCAGACATGTTCGTGTGCCCTGAAGGTCTTTCCCAGCGTGGTCCCAACTTCCCGCTCAAGCCAGGCCATGTCCCGCCACACACTGCTAGACCAAACCACGGGGATGACACAGTTCCCTGTCCTTCCCGGCATGAGTCAGGCCCTTTAACGCCCTGGGCCTTAGCAAGTGCTGGTCTGTTCTGAGGATTGGAGTTCTCTCCCATGCATTCTTTATGGTTCCTCTGAAATAGCCCCTTGCGGAAGTCTTCCCCAGGCATGTTCAGTGTCTCATGCAATTTTCATTATACCCTGGTGACATTTTACTTGGCTTATTGGGTTGTTTGGGGTCACAGACTGGCTCAGATTAGGGCTCAGTTGGGGTCGAATAACTGGGTGAAGTCCCCAAACCCCCAGAGGCATCAGGACAGATACTTTTAGAAAGTCCTGGCTAGATTGAAAGGAGAAGGGACTGGGGCTGGTGGTCCCTTGTTCACTTGGTGTCATCTTCAGGAGACGCTCCATTGTCTTCTTCCCCCTGCAGGCGCCCTGAAGCTGAAGAGGTCTGCCCACAGGTTAGCAGAGTGTTGTTACCCTGTCAGAAAGTGTGGGTGCTTTTTCCATACAGTTTCAGAATATTCAAACCAACTCCACTAAATTTTAAAATGTCCACTACCTAAATACCATTATAATAGGATGAATTCAGCCACCATAGAGAATGGAAGTTCCACCCTAGTTCCGCCATTGTAATCAGTAATTGTAATCACACTCACAGTGTTGGGGATGCACTGCACCAGGGACAGAGCCCAGCGCTCTCCGTGTGTCACCTCGGTAGCATTCCTAATAGTCCAACGTGGAACATAGGCCAGCTTTGATGCCACGGTTTGTCCTTTTATATTTTATTTTTTATCCGATATTCTTTCTGCTCCAACAAATCAAACTTTTCATTTTGTATACTTCCAGGCCTTGTGCCTACATGCAGTTAGTTTTTACATAGTTGTATTCATAGCACAGCTATCACATAGTTTTTCTTTTTTCAAAAAGATTTTATTCATTATTTTTAGAAGTGCAGGGAGAAAAGGAGCGAGAAAGAGAGAGACATCCATGTATGGTTGCCTTTCACCTGCCTCCAGCTAAGGACCTGGCTGGAGACCCGGCTTGCAACCTGTCTGGGAATCGAACCAGCGACCTTTGGGTTTGCAGGCCTGCACCTTATCTGCTGTGCCACCAGCCAGGGCTTGTTTTCTTTTTCTTTATGTCATCCTACCTTATCTACAAGATCTGTCCTGAAAGGATTGGCCATGCAAACGGTTTTAATTATATTGATGTTGGCTTGATATTTTCGGGACAGAACTCATATTCTCTTTAAATCAGGATATAACTTTATATCGTACGTAGTCCATGTCCAATCCATCACCAAGAACTGCAGAGTCCACCTCCCAGATAAATCTCTAATTTGGAATCCACTTCCCCCCATCCCTACCTACCCTTATCTTTTGAGCTCCAGCTAAAGCCTCTTAACTGGTCTGTATACTTTTGTCTCCTTATCTCTTCTTCTAGCAGCCACAGTGATCTTTTTAAAAAGAAAAATATATAGATATATATAGATTTAGATATAGATGCCAGATCATGGTATTTCCCAACCTGCCTGTCAGTGCACTTGGATAAATCCCAAATCCCTAACCTAGCCTCAGGGTCTTGTCTACCTCTCCTCCCACCTCATCCCAGAATGGGCTCATGGCATTCTAACCATGCAGACCTTCTTTCAGTTCCTCCACCTGCCCAGTTCTCAGCCACCTTCGGCCTTAGCACAGTTTCCCTACTCCGGACTTTTTCCTGCACTCCATGTCCAGCTAATGCCTCTTTGTTCTTCAGGCCTCTTCAAAGACAGCATTACTCACCACCCCTCTCAGCCTACATTAGGACTCTTTTATTCACACGGATCATAGCTTATACATTTGTGTGATTAGTATATTTCACCCCATCTCAAAGTTCCATGATGGAAAGAAAAACCGTGTTTCTTTTGCTGAGCGCTTTTTCCTTAGTGCCCAGCACAATACCAGATACAGAGTCAATCAGTATTTGTTGAAATAATAAGTATTTTTCTGTTAGTTTATAGTCTAATAGCTGCATAATACCTGATAGTTATTCATTTAATTAATGGCTTTAATAAGACATTGTTTCACATGCACTTGAAAGAACTGAACTCTGATGATCAAAAGAAAAAGATGTTTAAGTCTCTGGATCAGCAGTATCCAAAGATAATAACATTATATGTGGATATGGTGAGCCTCGTCTTGCTGTTGAAAAAATGTACATAGTTTATAGGTTTTGAAATTAATTCAGTGGGCTGTGAGCAGCACAGCTTTTAAAAACAGAACAGAATGAAAAATATTAGAATGCTTTTTAGGTGAGAGGATAACAATTTTGTAACTTTCACTTATGTATATATAACTTTGTTTCCATTTTATAGCTATAACTATAGATGAAGTCAGAGCACGTGCTGAGTTGCAATGGAAAATATGTTTCTTACTGTGGGTTGCAGTTAGAAAGTGGGGAGGCACAGATTCCAGGCAGGGCCTTGCTTTGAGGTAGGAAAACAGATTCAGGTCCCAGCTGTGCAGGGCTTCACATGCTCAACCTTTCCGACATGCGTGGCCAATGACCAGACTGCTTGGAGGACTTGGTAGACGAGACACTCCCAGGGCTACGTTTTTTTCAGAACACTTTATTTAGGACGAATCTTAGATTTACAGGAAAGTTGCAAAGATTATGTAGTTCTCCTGTATCCCTCCCGCAGTTAACATTTCTTATCACCGTGTGGTGTCAACCAACATTGTACCTCACTATGAGCTAAACTCCTGGCATCAGAGGAAGTTTATCAGCTTTTCCTCTTTCTCTTCTAGGATCTAATCGGGGATCCTGTATGCATTTCGTCATCATGTCTTAGTTTCCTCTGGTGTGTGACAGTTTCTCAGTCTTTCCTTGTTTTTCATGACTTTGACAGTTTGGAGGAGCGCCGGTCAAGTATTTTGCAGAATGTTCCTCAGTGTAGATTTGTCTGGTGTGTTTCTCATGATTAGACTTGGATTATAGGTTTAGAGGGAAAAAAGGTCACCGAGATGAAGCACACATCTTAGCGCATCCTTTCAGAGGGTGTGTGATATCAGTGTGGCCTACCTCTGGTGATGTTCACCTTGATCACTTGGTCAGGTTTCTTCACTGTAGTTACCATTTTTCCTGTCCCCATACTCCGCTCTTTAGAAACAAAGCAGGAAGACCAGCCTGCTGTCAAGGGGTAATGGAGTGACGGTGTTAAATTCCACCTGGAGGTGGGAGAATCTACATATATTTGGAATTCTGTGCAGAAGATTTGACCCTTTTCTCCTTATTTAAAATTTCTATCAGTACGGACTTACGTATGTTTATTTTATAGCCTATGTTATAATCTCAAACAACATTGTTTATTGTGTTGTGTACATGCTCGCCTTTGGCCGTTGGGAGCTCTTTCGGTGGACTCCGCGTCCCAGTGGTGCACCGCATCCTTTTTGTTTTTGAGTGCTGCCTTACTTTCTGGTGTTACAACACACCCTAGGCTTCTTTTGCATTTCCCCTACTCCAGACTGGGCTCAGCCATTCCGCTAGGCCATAGCTTTGCGAGACAGAGGTGTGGAAGTCACTGTGTTGGGCACAGGGGGCGCATGATGCTTTCCTGCCCAGGCCTGGGCACATTGGTGGGCAGCATGGTGGAGGGACACGTATGGAGCTGCCTTCTGCTCCCCTTTCTCAGGAGTAGCTAGTGCTCTGGTGAGCCTCCCGATTACCTGACCTACCAGTTAGAGTGCAGAATGTCCCTGGGGATGCTGGCCATGCCTGCATTCTGGAGGCCTCTGCGCCCCACAGAGAACAGCAGGACTCAGGAGTCCTTGAGCTGATGCTGGTCCAGGTCTGGCCACCCAGACTTTTGGGGGCATGTCTGCCCTGCTCATTCTGAACTCCGGATCCATCCAGACAGCAGTTTACCTTCCCAAGGCTGCTGCACCAAATTGGGTGTCCACCCCATCTCCTCCCTCGTGCCTGTTCAGTGGGCGTCCCTGCCCGTTGAGAAAGAGGAGCCAGGTAGGCAAGTTCCCGCAGCCCCACTCACCTCCCTCTGGGCCCTCTGCCCTTAGCAAGCCTCACTCCCTACTTTCCCCAGGACCTGCCCTGCTGTTCCACATCTTCATTCTGGTGCCCCCTAGTTGGCCCCTCTTGTTCAGCCGTAAAGGACACTCAGACACTCAGACACTTCACCATCATCTCCCTTGACAACTGGAACCATGGAGACCATGTTGATGGGAAATTTTCCACAGAAAAAGGGGGCTGTGTTGGCTGGTGGAGGGGGAGGCACTGAGAGGGAAATCGAGTGGCCCCTGTCTAGGGAAGACTCCAAGATGATGAGATGCTGCTGGCAAAGGCGACTCTGGAGCCTAGACAAGGCTCAGGGTAGCTGGGAGCCCCTGGGCCGGAGGCTGGGCTTGAAGGAGACGAGTGGAAGCCGCTTCTCACAGGGACCAGAGGGGCCTCCACTTCCAAACCTTGTCTGGTCGGCCCTTGCTTGTCCTCACTTCACTGTGAAAGCCTTTCCCTGTAGTGACAGCCACTTGATCACGGAGTATGTCACCTCACATGGGCTCACCCCTCCCGTATCACCCTGCTTCTGAAGCAGCCAGTGACTCATGAGCCCCACCTGTGTGGTGTCCCTGCCTCTTCCCAAGTAATGTGGGCGTGCCCTTTCCAACAGTGGGGCCAAGGAGACTCCTGTCCAGCGTTTGGTCACCACCTGGCCCCACTGCACCGTGGATCTGCCCTCCAGTACCCCTGCATCAGCTGAGCTGGCTCCTGCCCTTTACTCTCCTTGGTCACTGCTGGGAACTCAGCCTTGTCTTTGGAATTTAGCTTGTGATGGACAGGTTTCTTTCAGGACCAAGTGGTTATCCATCCCTGGCTCCAAACTTGAGTTCACTGACCCTGGCCAATTTTGTGCATCTGTGGCCTGGCCTAGTCACTAATTCATCCTTCTAGAAGAGCATGTGCAAAGGTCCTGGGGCTGAAGGGAGGCCTGCCAGTTGGCTAGAGGGCAGAAAGCAAGGGAGCTTTAGAGGAAGAGAGGCTGGAGAGGGCAGGGGCAGCCTAGGGCCTTGGGTACATGTTGAGCATTTTGGTCTTCATCCCAAAAACAGTGGGAAAGAAGGGTCTTTAGATCAATGACGTGATCAGCATTGCACTTGTGGAAATTACTGACCCATTGTTGGTGCCTCCCCATCAGCAAGTAAAGTTGTGGTCTCAGGAGAGACAGGGTGGGGTGGGGGTGGCCCTGCGCCCTGTGCTCTTCCTGACTTTTTGCTGCCCTGAGAGCCAGGCTGCGGTGGGCAGTGTGCGCACAGAGCAGAGGGCGCTGTGTGTGGAAGGCCCTGAGGGAGCGAGGCTTAGGTTGGCCCCAGGGCCAGCCTCTCACAGGGGACAGAACCCGCTATGCGGAAGATGATAGGAGGCTGCTGTGCTTTGTGACACTTGTGCTACCTCAGTTTACCTTGCTCTAAGAACAAGGACAAGCTTGAGCAAACCTCCTTAAAAGCAATTCATTACCCTCTAGTTGAGAGCACTCACCCCATCTTTTCCTGGCACACCTGCTGCAGGTGAGGCTCCTCCCTGCCACGTGGGTCTCCAGGCCCCCTGAGCCCCCACCGGGCAGGGTAGGCAGAGGAGGGGGCTCCCAGGGGCACTGCCGAGCCAAGCCGACCTTGTGACCTTGGGCACGCCCCCTCCTGCGGCCTCTCTGGGCCCTCATCTGCGCCCCAGGGGGGCCCCAAAGCCCCCTGTTGCGAGTGGGACCCGGGCGGGCAAGATGCTCGGGCGGCACTGCGCGCAGCCCCAGGGCCTGGGCGGGGGTGCAGGGTCGCTGATCCGGAAGGGGAGGTGTCTGCCCTGGAGGCCGGTGGCCCCCGCCCCTGGGCTGGGCGGTCGGCCTGGGGGCCACGAGGTTACGTAAGGAGCGGGGCGGGGCGGGCACCGCCCCAGAGCGGCCGCCCTGCCCCGGTGGCCCAGCCCCCGCCCGCCCGCCCGCCCGCTGCCGCGGCAGCGCAGCCCGCGGGATGGAGCGGCGCCGGGGCTGAGCCGGGCGCGGGCCGCCGCATGTGCTTCGTGGGAGCAGCTGCCGAACGGGCGGACGGCGGTGCGAGGGGCCAGCTCGGCGCCACAGGGAGAGCCGGAGATGGGGTGAGTAGCGCGGGGCTGGGGCCGCCGATGCCTCCCGGGAGCCCGGAGCTGGAGCGAGCGCCACCCACCCTGCGCCCGCTGCCGGGCCACGGCCCTTCCCGCCCAGCCGCCCGCGGGGACAGGCGCCGCCGGCTTCGCAGCCTCGGCCAGCGGCGGCTCCGCGTTCCCGGGCCTGTGTCTGCGTGCGGGAGCAGTTTGCCCTTCTCCACGATCGGGTTTATTACAAGCGAATTGGGAGTCAAGTTTTCCTGGCGGGGAAATGGTAACAACCCCCAGCACCGGGAGGGGACTTGGTGGGGAGCGGGATGGGGGCAGTCTGCGTGCTAGGTGAGGTTTCAGTCTTTGACACCGGCCAGGGGATGCCCAGCGGCGAAGTTGGAACCCGGTGGAGGTGACGAATGCTCCTGAGTAAAGAAGGTGATTCAAAAAGCAGGACCGGCTTCTCCCAGTCCCTGAGCCGCGTCCCTGAGTCTCCGAGTCCAGGAGCCTCGCGCCAGTAGCTGACACCGCGAACCTTTGCTGGCTGGAGGCGAGCGCTCTGCCAGGAAGACGGGTGTTCAGCGAACCGTTGCCGTGCCCATTTCACAGATGAGGAAACTGAGGCCTGGTGTGCTTGGGGGACGTCCCCCAGCTGACCAGCTTCTGTAGAGGGACACTGTGGGCAGAGGGGAAGCCACAGCCTGAATGGGGGTGTGGGGTGGGGTTGCAAGTGAATTTGAGTTTCTGAATCTGTGGCCCCTGCTGCTGAGCTTAATGTTCTTTCTGCAGTCGTTACCCTGACTCAAGACTTGTGCTCTTTGGGGGCAGAGACCCTGCTTTCCTGTGCAGGCTGGGTAGGAGGTGGAAGGGAGCAAGATTATGCTGGGGGCCGGGTCCAGCTCCCACGGGTCAGTGGCTTTATTGTGTCTTGCTTTAGAAGAGTTTTTGGAGTCATTTTACCTAGTGAACTTCATCGGTGGGGTCTGCAAAGTGCTTGAAAGAATCAGGGGCAGGCCAGGAGGAATTCTGAGGAAGGGAAGCAGGAGGGCCCTGGACCACCAGAAGCAGGACCAGGAGACAGAGGGCCGAGAGATGTGCTTAAGACCCTACTGCAGATCCAAGAGGTTTCACACGGACAGAAGCTGGGAGACTTTCCCAGGGGCACCCGGCTGCGAAGCAGACTTCCTGTAACATTCCCAGTGCCTCTTTCCTAGGTAAACTGTGAAAGGACTGCTCCTTGAGCAGTGGGAAACTTTGTGGCTCTCAGATTTCATACTTTAAAAATGTACGCAAAGAAAGAGTTGGCAAATTAAGAGCTCAAGATAGGAGATAAAGGGATCTGGTAATTTTAACTTCCTGCCACTGCCCCCTGCCAACCCCCCTTCAACCAACACAAAACTAACCTAATACACTTGTGTGGTAAAGAACAAATATTGAAACTCTTACTGTTTGAGATCAGATAGTTCCATGGAAATGAAAATGTTTACTCCTAACAACTTAAAGAAAATGTCAGAAAATAATTTTTGTTTGTGGAGAAACAGGGAGGAGTACCTTGGGGATTTTGTTTAAACACGAAATACGTCTCTCATGCAATTTTAATGCCATCCATAAATATCTCTTACTCACTGCTTATAGGTTAGGGCTGGTTTGTAACTCCTACCTACTTCTGCCATTTTTAATACATCTACTTCTTCTATAATTGATGGGAGTGCACAGCCATGGTTGTAAAATGAGATGGAGCTGGGGCTGGATAAGCAGTTTAGACAGAGGCGGGTGGAGGGAGCTGTTTTAACCGAAAATAGAACCAATGTCATTCTTCCCGAGAGCTGAGTGGGATGGGGGAGGAAGGACCAGGGCTACTTCCTTGTGGCCCTACAGCCTTGCCACGGCTGTGCTTGTAGACATGGCCAAGATTGAAGAAAAGGATCTGAATTGACCTCTCCCTGCTTGAGATGCTTTTCCTTGCTCAGGTGTCCTCTTGTGAGGTGTGTCACGTTGTGTGTGGTTTCCCCAGTGAGTCAGTGTCCTCACACCCCCAGGCAGGTTTTCATACCTTCGTCCCCTCTCAGACCTCGCTGTCCCCACACACACCTGGCCTCCCTTTCCAGTGACGGAAGAGCGGCCTCACCTCCCACACGGCTGCAGTCCCTGTGCAGCGGCCCACCCCACCCCTCTCACCTGCTCAGGAACCATGCCTGCATCTGCCGCCTCCCTGCTCCAGGCCCATTCCCATCAGCGCTGTTCGGGAGGACTTCCTGTGCTGCTAGAAGTGGCCTGTGTCCCTGCAGTCCAGCACGGCTACCACCCGTGGCTGTTGGGCACTGCCGATGTGGCTGGAGTGCTGAGGCCCTGCATTTTTCATTTACTTCACACTTAAACAACCTTGGGCCAGTGGCCGCCCTGCGCGGTGAACTTGGGCTTGTCTTCTCTGACATCTCCACCTCCTTGCTCCTTCACCTGAAAACATCTCAAAAGCTGTGTCCAAACCCATTGTCCCTCCACTCCTTTTCTCCACCCATCACTCGCTCACCCCTCACACGCTGCTGCCGTCTGGCGTCTGTTCCCCTGGACTCTGCCAGGGTCACTAACCAGGTTGCAGGCCAGGTCTCCAGCCAGGTCCGTAGCTGGAGGCAGGTGAAAGGCAACTATACATGGATGTCTCTCTCCCTTTCTTCCTCCCTCCCTGCCTATCTCTCTAAAAATAAATAAAAGTATTTTTTTTAATTTAATTTAATTTTTGTTTTATTACATCCATCCCTTTTTTCCTCCCCTCTGTCCCCTTCCCCACCTGCCCACTCCCCCACAAAGTCAATCCCACTTGTTGTCCATGTCCATGGTTTTCCCATACTAGTTCCTTGACTAAACTGCGCGGTTTCTTTGCCTCCTCCTCTCCCCTCCCCCCTCCCCTTTCCCCTTCCCCCTCCCTTCTGCCAACTGGAGATCTATTCATTGTATTCCTGTATCTGGTTCTGTTTGGCTTATTTGTTTGTTTTGTTCATTATTGTCCTGAAATGGGTGAGATCATATGGTATTTGTCTTTCACTGACTGGCTTATTTCACTAAGAAATAAAAATCTTTTTAAAAAATCACAGAGCATATCAATCTCTTCCTCATACACCCTTCAGTCATCAGGAGGCTGGCCTGTGCCCCATCTCCACCTTTGCCAGCCATCTGGTCGATTCTCACCTCCCTCTGCTCACATGGCCTCCTTGGCTTTTTCTGCCCCACCTGTGATCTTTGAACTTGCCGTTCCTTCTGCCTGGAATCCCCTTGCCCTGCAGGTAGCTTCTTCTGTTCTTTCAGATTTCAACATCAGGGTCAAAATCCCAGCTCTCCAACGGACTCCGCAATCACTGCCCTACACTCCTTCTGCTCAGTCCTTCCTGGCCACGCTGACTCCTCACTCACACTGGCACCTTTGTTTCCACAGCGCAGTCATCTGGGCTTGTTTACTCACTTACAGTCCCCTCCCCAGCAGCATCCGGCAAGGATCAAGTCTGACCTTTTTCCACCCGTGTCCCAACACCCAGCACAATGTCCGACACCTAAGAGGACCCCCATAAAATGTTTAAAAGATTTTATTCATTATTTTTATTTATTAGTATCAGTATTGTTACTATTATTATTTTCAATGTGTGGTTGCCTTTCACCTGCCTCCAGCTACAGACCTGGCTGGAGACCTGGCTTGCAACCTGGTCATGTGCCCTGGCTGGGAATCGAACCAGCATCTTTTGGGTTCATAGGCTGCACCTATCCACTGAGCCACCAGCCAGGGCCCAATAAATATTTTTTATTGAGTTAATGCCCACTTATGCTGGGCAACCTCACTTGGAGGCTGGCCTGGAAGTTGTGATAATTTTTGGATTACCCTTTATATAGCTTGCTTAATTGAGAGTTGCAAGGGCCAAGAGAGAAAAAAATCATATTTGGGTGCAGTTTTCTTAATGCTACAGCAAGCCATTTAGCTTGATTGTGGCGGGGTCAGTTTCCAGACCATTGGCCGCCACCTAAGCACCGCGGTTGCAAGTTGCCTTTTTATCTGCCTGCGAAAGGCTAACAGAAAAGCCGGCTTGTCTGCTGTTGTAACTTTTAGCTGATTTTGTCCGTGTTGACAAACAAGATCTACTGTTATTTCTGTTTCGCTTCACTTTACTCGCATTTATTTTTTTCAGCCAAGATTACACTGCAGTGTGCGGAGGCCACAATCTTGGTTATCTAACACCTTGGGCCTTCTTTCGGTAATCTATACTGAGTCGCCTTTTTTTTTTTTTTTTTTTACGTTTGTCCCCTCTCCTTTAATTTTCCATTCCTCCTAAATCACACCAAACCATGCAGTTCCTTTTACGGCCTTTTACTTGGGGTTTGTGTTGACTAGAATAGAGATCGTTTCGGAGGTACGTAGCGGGAACTGATCTTCTCCTGGTCCTGTCTTGGCTTTTTTGGACTTCACTTTCTAAGGTTCATTTCATCTCTTCACCTGTAATGCAAGTGAAGAGTGTGCCGGAGCTCTGGGATGGGCAGACCTACTAGTTCGCTCCTGCTTGCGCGGAATTTATGGTTGATAAGGGGAGAAAAGCCACACGTTCCTTTTTAAATAAAATGAAAAAAAAGCATTGTTTTTTTCTAATTATAAAAGTATTACATGTTCCTACTAAAACATAGCGAGGTAAAGAAGGAAGTGAAAATGCAACTTGTAAATGCGCTTTTAGCAAAATGGCATCATTTCATGCATCTGTTTCATCATATAAGTATTAAAAAATAACTTGAGTGGACATTTTCCCATGCCGATAGCTATAAATCTACTCCGTCATTTAAATCCACTTCTAATCTGTCATTCTGCTGGATTTTCTACATCTTTAGAAACCTGCTTAAATCCTTCCTAGATTTAAGGACAAGGCAGGGTATATTTAAGATAAATTAAAAAGACATTTGACAATCCCTTAAAGCAGTTGTTGGCTTTAAATGAATTAGTGAAAGGGGAAAACTGTGGAGGAGACTGGAATCACAGTGAACACTGGATAATCTGTGGTGGCAACGGTAATTTTGGGTGAGTCACCCTTCCTTGGTGAATCTTGGTGGGAACGCACGGAGTCATTGTTGCTAAGGAGGGTTGGCGGACAGGGCCCAGCTGCTCAGATGGTTTCTGCTTGTTTGGAAATACCAGGGCTCAGGGGTTCTGCCCTGAGGCCCAGGTGAGAAGGTTCTCAGCCAGTGGAAAGCCCGGACTGACCCAAGCGCCCCTGCACCTTAGAAGCCCCGTGTCTGGTGGGCGTCTCACCTCCTTCTCCACAGGATCCCCTCTGCGAGAGGGCTGGCAGGGAGATGCAGACAGGAAGGATGCTATAGTCCCTGCTTCAGTTGTAAGGCAGTTTTTTTGTTTGTTTGTTTTGTTTTTAGCACAAAACCTGGGTAAATCCAGCGATCTCCCACCTTCGCCAGCGTGGGCACCTGACACCTTTGGAAAAAGACTACCTCAGGTGTACCAAGTCCTGACCCAACACATCTTGAGTGTTAGACTTTGTTTTCTCCCACTGAAAATAAATCGAGCCAAACAAAGCAGGGCAAGGAACTCAGGCCAGAGCGTCAGATTTGTGTTGATTTTGATGCGCTGGTCTCCGCATGGCAAGCTGCGTATGCGGGTTGGGGTGTGCGCCGGCTTCAGGATGTGTCTGTCCTAGCGGCACCCGCTCCACGTGGAAGGGCGTCAGTCTGGAAGCCACTGCTGGGTAAACGAACGTAAAAGTCTCCCGTCATTCTGCTGCTGGGTGCTGTTGGTTGTATGGTATCATTCTGGTAGACTTTATTTAAATTATATTTCAAATTAGCTTGTTAGAATAAAAATATGCCGGTGGGGAACGCATTTCGACATCTGTCAGCAACTAGAGGGATTTAAAAAAAAAAAAAGCACTTTTATTCACAAGCCTGATTGATAGTCTTGTTATTATTCCTCTGAGGAACTGGAGACCATGGTGTCTCCTGCTCTGTGCAGAAAAGCTGAGGATGGGGCATTGCCAGGGGCCAGGACCGTTCACCTGAGAGCCGCGCCCTGAGAAACCCTGCAGCGTACAGGTGCCTCCCAGCCAAATTGAGGTGGGGTCCCAGGCACGGCAGGGGCTCAGGCGGGACCCTTTTTCTTGGCCTGGTCCTGATCACCACCGAGGAGCTGCCAGGCCCAACAGCCCTTGGTCCTCTTTCAGCCCTGGGGGAGTTTTGTCTTGGAGGGTCTCCACAGGGAGCCAATTATCGAGGAGAATCGCAGACCTTGCTTCCTGGGCATGGGTTCTCTTTGGGGAGTTTTAATTGGAAAAGATTTTAATTGGAGTTATTCAGATCAATGGAGAAAAGGGAAGTTGCTTTGACTTCTGCTGTCTTGGGGAAGGGGCTGATGGAGAAGATTCTCCTGGGGAAAAGGCGTGGAGCCAGTTACAGGGGCCCCCAAAGGGCAGAAGAAGGGGGTCCTGGTGGAGGTGGCTGCACGGCAGATTTCGGCTGCAACTCCTCCGTGCAGACTGGAGGGGACCGGCTGCCTCACCAGGTCGTGAGTTCATTGCCCTGGGCAGCAGGCACCCTCTCAGCCTCCTGTCCTCTGGCTTCTGTAACGATTCTCCGATTCTCGTCACCGCCCCATCTCAGCCACCACCCTGGGGCTGGGCAGGGTGATAGGGTCAGACCTCAGCCCCCTGGCTGGCTGTGTAAGCTTGAACAAGGCATCTCTGTACACTCCTGTCCAGTGACTGAGGTGACTGAATGAGAACCGTGTGTAAACATTGAGCACAATGCCTGACACATAAGTACTCGGTGGGTGGTGTCCAAGTTTATCATCATCACATCATCGTGGTCATCATTTCTGCTTTGGGTGGGAGATTGGCAGGTAATCCCTGAGGTCTCTTCCCGAGTGTGTGGTCAGAACAGCCCACCACCCGTCTTTAATCCCCTCGGCGCTCCCCTGCGCTCCCCGACAGTCCTGAGTGCAGCCAGAGTTGGCACCGTCTTCATGACGCAGATGACAGGAGCTGCTCTCATGTCACTAAGCCTCTCGGGTGTGTTGGTGGAGGACTGTCACAGGCCAGAGGACAGGAGAGGTCAGGAGAGCTGACCCACGTACGCCAACAAGAAAACCGGCCTGCCAGCCAGTTGCGGGAGTGGGGGGCTGTGGGAGGCGCTTGGACGAGAGCTGCCCAGCGGGGGCCCGAGGGAGCGCGAGAGGCCGAGTTGTCAGCCACTCTGACGGTTCCAGGCTGAGTGACCGAGCTGATGGTGGTGCTATTGACCGAGATGGGGACATAGGAGGAGACACGGTGTTGGGGGGGATAATGAGTGTCATTTAGGGTAGCTATGATGAATTTTCTCTTGTGAGGAGGCATTGAGCTGGGCAGCCAGGACAGAGTCAGAGGTGAAGGGGGGGCTCTGGGAAAGGACTGCGATGGAAGAGAAGGAAAAGAAGCCGTGGATGAGATGGGGAGGTGACAGGGTCAGGGGAGAGACAGCTGCAGGAGCCAGGACAGGAGGCTGACGGGGCGTGGGGCCGCTCCCTCAGCTCCGAGTGGGGGTGGGGGCCCACGGTGCCGCCCTGAAACACAGTCAAGGCATGCGAGTGTCAGGCCATCGGTGGGTGGGTTTGAAGGGTGGATTTCCAGCCACGTGCGCTGACACAGATCCATTTGTAGGCGAAGTTTGGCGAGAGGTGAGGGAATAGAAGAGGTGTGGGGCTGACGTTGGAGGTGAGCCGCTTGCGTGTGCATCAGCGTGGAAGGGAGGTCACTTTCTGTTCTGCAAGTTGAGCATGTTGGGAGGCTGGGGTCAAAGAAAAGCAGGTGTTGGGAGGTAGCTGAGAGGTAGTGAGGCTGAGGGCAAAAGGGACTAGGGCAGCTTAGCAGCTTCCTGGAGAGCACGGTGCAGGCTCAAGGGCGTGTGGGGGCAGTGGCGGGAAGGGGTGAGGCAGCTGGGCCCGGGGCTTTCCCTGCTTCATGTGAGCTGAGGGGTTGATCTGGGAATCACGGGGGGCTCAGAAGGGAAGGAGATAGTTTTGTACTGCTGGCTGTGGGGCTGCGCAGGGCGTTCCTGGAGTAAATACAGCGTTGTGAACGGCTGCTAGGGGCCAGCTGGAGAGGCAAGAACTGGTATCTTAAAGGTGCTGGTCGCCACAGCCAGATGGGGAGCAGGAGCAGAGGCGGGCAGGCCCGGATAGACGGTGGGCCTGCACCTGCGGCTCAGCTGCTTGGACTCCCAAGTGCACTGCCATCGCAGCCTTGGGGCCACCGCGGGGAGGGAGGAGCGCCCACTCCCTCCCACCAGCCACCCTCTGCCCTGGCTTCTCGGAGTAGCCAGTCACTGTTCTGTTAATAATTCTCCCAAGCCCTTTGTCAAAAACACATTGAAATTCCTGCTGGCATGACCTCCTTGAGTAATGAGATTTGTAAGTTTATTAACCTCTGTGCAAAGTGGGTTTCTCTGCTCCATGGGAACATGTCATCTGTTGGAGGGAATGACCATTCATGTGGTGATTTGGGGGGTGAGCTCAGTGCCTGAGGCAGATTGGGGGCGGCTTATCTGTGCTCTCCTCCCAGCCTCAGCCTGACTTACCAGCCGAGTCCCTGGGAAGATGGGCTGATCGCTTCTGCACATCCCTCCTCCTCCTCCCCCTCGCACAGCGAGTCTTGCGCTGGCCCCAAGTGTCTCCATGGCACAGGCCTGGGAAGCCATTGCGGTTGGGAGCGGACTAGGATATTTGCTAAAAGACCACGTTGGGACACATCGCCGTCGTCCCAGGTCTGTACACATGTTGGGTGTTTGACGAAGGCCACTTACTGGCCCCCAGCCAAGTGGCAAGGAGTCACGACTTCGTCCTCATTGGTTTGGCATTTCAAGCCTGCTGTCACCTGGCCTGATCTACCTGTCTTCTGTGTACCCTGAATACTGGCCCAGCCTCCCCTATGTTTTCTGTCACGTGAAACATTTCGTTATAATACAACGTTGCATCAACATGTTGTTCATAACCTGTGTCTCCCCCAGCCTTGCTAACCAGCCTGAAGGAAACATGAGCACCATGAACATGATTTTACGTGTTCTGGTGTCCACGTTAGAAGAGTAAAACAGGTGAAATGAATTTGAATGTATTTTAGCCCAACATGCATGACCCTTTCAACATGTAATCAATGGCAAGTACATTGGATATGGCCCCTCTTCCCACGGAATTTACATTCTAGTGAGGGAAGCGCCACCAGTCTCTGCTGCCACCCCCCAAAAAGATACCTGTAAATTGATCCACAAATAAAATATCGGCACGGCGTGCTCAGGGCTGTGAGGGAAAGAAGCCAAGGCCGAGATCGGTGTTAAAATGTGCGGCTGAGATGCCTCTTGGAAGCGGTGACATTGAAGCTGCTGTCTCAAGTGGAGAACAGGAACAGGGCCTTCCAGGTGGAGGGCGGAGCAGGTGCGGTGACCTGGAATGGGAAGGTGCTGCCCAGATTGTTTGTGAAGTAGAAATCAGACCCATGTGGCCAGTGGCCGAGGGGACAGGAGAGCCCTGTGTAGGGCGGGAGAGAAGTAGGGGAGGCAAGGTCCGCAGTGGCAGGGCTTCCATGTGAGATGCAGCCAGGCTCAGCAAGATGGAAGGATTTCGGTAGGCTTGCGGCCCTGCTTCTGTGTTAAGGAGAATGGAGTGGAAGGGGACAGGAAGTGCACGAGGGCACCAATGACAGAGTCCCTGGGTTTCAGGTACACCGGATGCAGGCGGAGGCTGAGAAGGCGGGAGGGGAGGGAGAGAAGTGGGCAGGCCCCGCAAATGGTTGGAGATGGGTTTGCGGGACCCTTCAGCCGGGTTCCCTGCGGGCGAGGGAGAGGGAGGACACACAGAGGACTGTGGTTTTTGGTTGGGGCATCTGGCAGATACGGGGCAGCCGGGAGGGGAAGGTTGGGGGTGGGGTTGGGGAGTCAAGGGCAGGCACCCCTGGAACAGGGCGGGTGGGTGGGGCTGGGTGAGGCGGTGAGTGATTCGCATCTGCACACAGGTAGACTGGGTGGGGCTCTGGTCGGGAGGGGCCAGCTGAGGTGGGAGGGTCCCGGAGCCGCAGCTGCCACTGCTGAGGTGGCCTCAAGCAGCAGAGAAGCGTGAGGAGGCGTGGCTGGCGAGGGAGGAGGAAAGCGGGCAGTGGCGTGAGGGTGGCCGATGGAGCAGGGTCTCGGGGTCTTGAGCATTGGTGTCGATGGATCTCTGCCGAGAGATGACCTGGGACTAGGCAGCATGGTGCCTGCTGGGGGCCCTGACTTGGGCCAGGTGGGTCGGAGAATGAATGGGAGGCTGGGGAGGGGGTCGTGTGGGAATGTGTGGGCCCCTTCAAGAGGGGAGCAGAGCAGTAGGACCCTAACGTGGGAGGCTGGGGAGGGGAGAAGGTATGAAGATAGACTTGTGCACATGTGGATGCTGGGGGCCATGCTGCCCCAGAGAAGGGGGTTCCAGGGAACTGAGGCCTCAAGAAGATGACGGTGGGTTCCAGGTGCCAGGGAAGGGGTGTCCCTCGGCTTGGGTGTCCTGGCAGATGCATGAGTCCCAGCCCATGGTGCTACTTGCACCACGAAGTCTGGGGCGGGCCATCCCCTGAGAGCACAGGTAGGAAGTCGGGGGTGGTGGGGAGAAGAAAGGGTGAAATTGGCTGGCAGTGAGTGGCAAGTCTGCTAGAGGAACCCAGGCTTGCAGGCCATGGCAGAGTGACAGTTCGAGGTCAAAGAACATCAATTTCAGTGAAACTTGTCCGCCCAGTTTGGTGATGTTGCCCGGTGGCTTGGGTGTGGGCCTGAGGGACAAGGGTGGCAGGTGTCGCAGGAGATGGGTACCCGTGACACCACTGTAGGCCATGGGGCATGTCTGGGCCTGCAGGGAAGAGAGGGGCCAGGAGGGGGTGGTGGGCAGCGGGCCGTCAGTGGATGGGGGTCTCTGAGGTGGGGATAGTTGAGGGGGTGAGTCGGGGGAGAGGAGGTGTGGGCAGGAAGCACACTCCGGGCTGGTGCATTTTTGGAAGTGAGGGGTCCTGGGAAGGCTGCGGGAGAGTCACCGAACAGGTGTTGAGGAGAAGGTCAAGGAACTTCGCCCACCGTGGTGGGGGTCATCCCCATGGCTGGTGACAGTGACAGGAGGTGGCAGAGGAAGAAGCTGAGCTTGGAGCTGAAGCCCCTGACCAACGGCAGGAAACGACTTGGAGGGGGAAGCGGGTGACTGGCATGGCCTGGTCTTCGAGGGCAGAAGGGGAGCCCCATGTGGAGGCAGGGGGACAAGGACACCGTCGCCCTGACCCCTTGTGTTCTGCTTCTGTGGGAGGTGAGAGGAGCGAGCCAGCCGTGCGTGTGGCAGGGGTGGTCAGCGAAGGCACAAGGGGGTGGGGGGACGTCCTGGCCGGGCAGCTGGTGCCCGTGGAGGGTTGGCCCGTGTCGGGAGGAGGGGACAGTGTTGGGTTTTCGAACCAACAGGATGGGGTGGGTCCAGAGCCCGAGTGGTGCTGGGTGGCTAGGAAGGTGCCGTCTCTCCCTGCGGGCAGGTGGCAGAGGAGGTGGCCTTTGGTGCTTGTGTTGCAGCAGCTTTGTCCAGGCTTTCGTGTTCGGGGGAGCTCACGGGGTTGGGCTGAGCTGCACTGGGAGCCACAAAGTCCCTGCAGGTGCTTGGAGGCCCTGGAGGCCCGCCCTGCTTCCTGGAGGCAGCGTGTGGAGAGGCCGGTCAGGAACTGGACCTCCTCCTTCGGGAGCCTCAGTTGACCCTCCGCGGTGTGGGAACCGTGTCCTCACGGCCCTGCCGTGGCTGCCGCAGCTCCTCCCAGCTGCGTGGTCTCCGGCGCTTTCCTGCCGTGCAGCCGGGCGGATGAGCCTGGCCGATGAGCCTGGCCGTGGGCTGGCCGTGGGCTGGCCATGGGCTCTCCGGGGGGAGGGCGCTACCGCCCGACCCAGCATGTTCCCGACGACGGCTGGGCTCCCACCTTAACTTGGCACAGGCAGGATCAGAGCTCTGCTAAATTTAACAGTGGCCCCTGGGACAAAACCGGTGCATTATCAAGTCTGGCTTTGTCAGAGCCGCCTGCTTTTTCTCCTTCTCTCTCTTTCTCCCTCTCTTTTTAAAGCAGGCATGCCTTGCCAAGGGTGGAACGTTCTGGAGAACTGGAGTTGGAATCCCACAGCCTGACGGAAAGCTCTATCACTTGCTTCAAGGGAAGAAGCTAAAATAAAGCCGCTCCTTGGCTTCTCCCATGCATTTTAAATGTTCCGCAAAGGAAACAATGCCTCCTTCCTTAAAGAATCAAGTGGCGTTCAACTAAGAGTGGAGGGTGGCCCAGGCCTGGTCCCATGCGAGACCCCTGAGCCTCTTTCCCTGGGGGAGAACTTGGGCAGGTGCCGGAAGAAGTTGTCCGGGCAGGAAAATGGATGCAGCTTCAGGCATCTGCCTTTCAAGCACTTGGTGCAGTTGGCCCAACCTGGGGATGTTACAGAAGAGGTGGAGGGGCCTGCAGGTTTCCCCCAAGGCTGCATTCATTTTGCTTGTGTCTCCCATGAATTCTCAGTTGGCCTTTCTTGTCCCTTCACTGCCACCCGACTGCCACACAGGTGACTGGCCTCAGACCAAGTCTGTCTCCTCCCAACTATAGCGCCGGCCCTGGTTTCTGTAGGTACTTGGTGGAAATTTCTGGAGAATCTGTGTGGGACAGAGGGGCTACTGTGTCTGCTGACAGAAGGCCCTTCCCTCAGGAGCAGTGGCGGCATTTCAGATCCGGGGACTGTTTCCCGGTGTCTGCCCGATCTGTGGGCGCACAGGACGCAGGACGGGGAGCTGTGGTGTTTGCTTGGCTCCCATCGAAGAGTGAGTTCTGCCAGGGCGAAGGGAGCTCATATTTATTGATTACTGATATGCATGATATCGTGTATGCTTCATGTTTGGTGGGTGAAGAAACAAGTTCAGAGAGGTTAAGTTACCCGATGAAGGCCACACAGCCAGGACACCGAGTGGAGCTGGTGGCTGTCAACGTTGTTTGGCTCCAAGGTTCGTGCATTGCTCAAGACTTACAATTCCGTAACAAGACAGCCTTTGTTTCAAAAGTAACTTGAGGCTTAAAAGAAAAGCAAAGAGGAGCCTCAAGGAAGTTCTGTTCGCCCCACCTTTTGGAGGGCAGGACCTTAAAGCAGGGATTTGCTCTGATACCATCGTCTGGCCCTGGCTGTTCACACAGCTGAGTTTTCCGCAGGCTTCTCAGACCCAGAACCCGCCGGGCTGTTCCTTTGTCCTCCCCTCCCTCCCCCTGACTCCTGGTTTCTCCCTGGTCCTGCCTCTGATTCCAGCGGAGGGCCTCGGAATGACTTGAGTCTTCCGTCAGGTTGAATGGCACGCGGTGATCACATCTGTTAAGACATTATTCAGATCAGCTCGTGGGGATCGAAATCTCAAATAAGTAAACCTGTTTGGTCAGATTAGCGGTGTTGACACGAGGGGTTGCAGGCTACCCAGAGCCCACGCTGCTCGCCCCCTTCACGGCCTCCTTTCCCACAGTGCCCATGCTGGTCAGTGACCAGTGAACCAGTCGTCAGCGGTTCACGCTTTGGCTGGTCGCCTGTGTGTTTGCGGCAAAGAAACACAGTGATGCGTGTGTTTTATTTTTCTCCCGCCAAGTGCTGTAGCCACCTTGCTGCACGTGGCTCCCTTCTGTCTGTAATGGCCGAGTCGGACGCCGTGCACCTTACAGAATTTGTTCCGTTGACTTACGTACTGCTGTCCCAGAGCAGATCTCCTACCTGCTGGCAGCGGAAGCAGCCCAGTGGATGTTGCGTGCAGCGGAGAGGAAGTCAGACTGAAAGTGTGATCCGAAACCTAGTGGGGTCTCCCTCAGTGCTCTAGGCAGGAAGAGGCTCGTAGCTGGTGGTCTCCCCGGCAGTCTTTTTAGAAGGAGCATTTTCAGGTCACCCCTGCAACAGGTAAAAGCCGTTTCCCCCCCAATCTTGGGATCAAATATTTGCATAGTGGAGGCAGAAACCACCAACCACCTTGTATGGTCAGACCTCTGTGTCCAAGGGCTTCTGGTGTTTCTTGTCTCTGATTATCAGCATCGCCAGCTTTATCCAGGTTGCCTGTGTTCAGGTGGCAGCTAGTGGCAAAAGAACTGCGTCCAACCAGCCCAAGGGGCGGCCATCCTTGCCCCACAGTGACCTGTCACTTATCCTTACCTCCAGCCCATCTAGGCACAGTCCTTTAATGCATCCCACTCTCTGCAGCGGACACCCCCGACCCGCCCAGCCCGTACTGCCCCTCGCGCTGCCTGCCCCTGCTCCCCACGGCACTTCTCCTCCAACCTGCCAGGCAAGGTACTTGTCTGCTCTACTTCTATTTATCCTGTAAGCTTCACGAAGGCAGGGACACATCTGTCTGGTTCCCAACACCATGGACAGCCTGGCATATTTTGACGGGTTGTGGAGGCACAGGGGAAGGGGGATAGTTGAGGACCGGTTGGCTGGATCATCTGTGTGTACTGAGATGACTGAGAGTGGAGGCAGGGCTGCTGTAGGAGCGGGTTGTGGGCCAGGAGCTAAAACCACGGGGAACCTAGGGGCAGCCACAGGGGTAGCAGCGTGGAGGGGAGGGTCTGACAGTCTGACGAGAAGATCCCCAGAGGTGGGGATTTCAGAGAAGAGGGTAGAGAACTAACTGTCTGAGAGGCTGGAGGTATGAAGTGTGCTCTGCGGTGGACGGTAGGGCTGTCTGGCCTGGATGGGGAGACTTCTGTGGTACCGTGATGTGTAGTAAGAAACGTGCGTTTGCTCTTCCTCCGGTTTCCAGCCCTCAGCTCTAAGATCCTTGGACGCTCGGGGAATGAGTGGTGCGGGCGTCTTTGTTATGTTAACGAGGTGACATTGGGAAAGCCCCTGAGGAGGGGGGCTGGTTGCCAAGGGAACAGGCGGTTGGAGGACAGGAGCTTTCACTGTCCCCACTCCTCAAGAGGAGAGGGGCTGGAGGTTGAATCAGTGGCCAGTGCCCAACAATTCATAACGAGGCCTCCCTGAAATAAACGCAGAAGGACGGATTTGGAGAGTCTGGGTTGGTGAATAGGAGGAGACTTGGGGAGCCTGTGGCGTGCCGGAGGGCAGGTACCCTCCGCACGCCTGCCCCTGGCCTTGCCCTGTGCACCTCTTCCATCTGGCTGTGCTCTTCTTTTGTTTTAAATTTAACTTTATTGTTGTTGTATTACATCCATCCCCTGTCCCCTTCCCCACCCACCCACTCCCCCCCAAAGTCAGTCCCATGTCCATGGTTCTGCCATACCAGTTCCTTGACTAAACTGCTCTCCTTCTTTGCCTCCTCCCCCCTCCCTCTGGCTGTACTCTTTCTAACACATTGGCGACCTAGCAAGTAGAATGTTCCTAGCAAATTAACAGA
This sequence comes from Noctilio leporinus, assembly GCA_004026585.1. NCBI lineage: Eukaryota > Metazoa > Chordata > Mammalia > Chiroptera > Noctilionidae > Noctilio > Noctilio leporinus. Next base: position 50,157 of record PVIW01007323.1, on the reverse strand, counting down.
ACCCAGGGACGGGGCCACGGAACCTCCACTCTATAGCCAGTGGGTCCGAAACACAGGGGGCCACCTGGATTGCGCTTTGTGTGCCGTGGGGGGCAGTGGGGGCAGCAGTCATGTGAGGCTGAGCCCTGAACCTGCGGGATGTGGCTCTCGGGGGCATCGGCATTGAGGTGTGTGCGCTGTGGGACACCCCGCTGGTGCCTTGGAGAACCAGAACTGAGTGCAGAACCTCAGCTTCCCGGGGACGTGCTCCTGCAGAGGGTGGCAGGTAGGGGGGTGGGCTGGTGCAGAGGTGAGAGGAGCAGGAACCTTCAGGGTGGCACCGTCAGGAGGAGCCTGGCTCACAGGCCGGGTCCCAAGGTGTTGGTTCAGCGCTGCGCTGGGAGACCAGGGACTCAGCGGGTCGGGTGGAGATACTCAGGGGCCACCAGGAGGCTGCCCGCTGCCCACTGCCCATCTTAGTGACCTGGAGGTCGGCTACTCTGTGTGGCTCCAACAGACCCAAGAGGCCCCTTTCGGGCTGTGAGCCCCTGGGCAGGAAGCTGAAGGTTTGGGGAACTCGAGGTATTTTCTGGGCTCTGTGCTGCCCGTCGGGACTTGGGGAAAGGCTCCGAGGGTGCTGTTGGTGAGCAGGATTTGGGCTACTGGGTTGCTCCTTAAGGCCCGGGATGCTAGGCTGCGTAGGGGTGGATAAGGACGCACCTGCTCACCCACCGACCTGCCGAGCAGCTCAGGAGCTCTCCAGCCAGAGCACGGTTGGGGGAGAGTGGCCAGGGTGGCCCCCTTCCATCAGGTGCAGGACGCACTGGCGACCGGCACCGTGGGATGGGCGGGAGGAAGCCTGAGCCTGTGTTGGGCTGCTTGGTGAGGTGACTCACCCAACAGCTCTGTGTGGCCTGGGGCCACCGACTTAGTCGTTCCCCTTCCTGTTTCCTCTGTAAAGTGAGGACGGGCACAGACTCCGGCTCCTCAAGGTTGTGGGGACAGTGAGGTGAGACTGCACACAACTCGCACATGCGGGGACCTCCAGGGAGTGCCTTGTCCCCAGCGGCTGGGGCCGCGCCCAGGGCCTCAGCACGGCTTCATGGCCACACACAGGCACTTGGGGTTCAAACGCAGGTCTCTCGGGAGAGGAACACAGGCTGCTCTGCAAAAGTACACGGAAGCCGGCGAATCTGAGGATGGGAGGCGGAAGCAGAGTGCCCCTGTCACCTGAGAAACCCTGGCTCTTGTCACCAACGCAGTAAAGAATTACCGATCAGCGAGCCTGTTAGCGTGCACGCAAAATGTATTAGTGAACTGGAGCAAAAGCAAGGGTGGCCAACGGCCAGGGTGGCAAGTTGCCCTAATGTGGCCAGAGGTCCGAGGGCCAAGGGCACCAAGAGGGCAAGTCTTTTGTTCTGAGGGCTTCCGTAGTTGGCGGGTTGGGGGTGAAGTTACATATTGATCGACAGGTAAAAGTGGTTCCAGCTTTCCAGGTCTGGAGCGTGGACACCCAAAGGTGTCCATGGGCTTCTTCCTTTGGGTTCCGTGGGCCCTTTCTCGCCTTTCAGGCCTTGGGAGGTAAACACAGCTTCAAAGGTTTTCCTTCCCAGACAGTGGAAAGGACATACAATTCCAAGGACTTTCCTCTTCCCGTGCGAACAGAGTGCTTCTTGTGCAATTGGAGCACCTGGCAGTGTTCGCAGACCAGGCCCAGGGCTGCTGGGTGAGCAGGTGAGCTGAGACAGGTCTTCCTCGGCCTCTAGCCTCCTGGAACACAGGGAAGTCTGCACAAGCCACCTGGCCCTTTGGAGGAGCTGACAGTGTGCCCTTGGAGCAAGGCCACCAGCACGGCTGTGCAGGGCCTGCTGTGACCCCTGCTGGCTGCCTCCTTCTTGGAAAGTTAAGCATCGACCTTTTCCAAAAGGGAGAAGAAACACAGGACAGCCAGTACTGAAGGACCTTCACAGGCCTGTGCTCCTACCTGCCAGGGTCCCCTCCTCAGTGCCCGCTCAGCCCTCTGTTGAGAGACACTTTCTGGATGCCAGGCTCTGCATGGCACACAATGGACCCACAGCCCTGGAGATCATTCTGCTTGGCGCTTTCCCTTCCCCAGGCCAGGCCTGGCTTGGGAAGGTCATTTGTAGGGCACTCTGGGGAGGGGAGGAGGTCGCTGCAGGGTGGAGGGGGCGTGAGCTGGCCTCCAGCTGTGCTGGTTCAGCCTGCAGCTGGGTCATTGTGTCTCAGCATGCGGGTGACCCATCACCTGGCTGTCCTGCTGGAGAGAGGGCCTCCCCTGCTCTCCTAGGTGGACCTGCACATTTGCCATTGGGGACCGTGCGGGCGCCCACACTGGCTGGCAGCCAGTTACTCGGGGCCCTCTGCGACTTGGACACCCACAGAGCTGGCTGCAGCTTCAAGGGCTTCCTCTTACCAAGAGGCTGTGGGGCTCCTGGGGCTCCAGCAGTGAAGATCCGTCTCTGTCCAAGAGGCTCTGGCCCAGTTTGGGGGCTACAACCCCCTGAGAGCTACCCTAAGACAAGGCGGAGGACCTGAGGGCCACAGAGGAGCTGGGCTCCAGGAGGAGAACTCGGTCTGGTGCGAGAGCCGGTGGCTCTGAAGGAAAGGGTGGCCAGTTCGCAGCACTTTGGAAGTAGGATTCTGAGCAGGGGGGTGGAATGCTAGGGGCATTCCAGGGGCCGCAGCCAGCAGAAGGCAGGCTGGTTAAACCTGTGCTGGGTGAGGGGCTGGGGGGACGCGGCCAGAGTCTGGCGGAGGCCAGGCTGGGTGAGGGTGTGGACTTCTCCTTCGGGGACTCTGCCGGCACCTCCCCTTGTGAATAGCGGGACAGGGTGGGCGCCTGTGATCGGCTGGAGTTGGGTGAGGCCAACAGGGTGTAGCCCAAGGGGCTGAAGCACACAAAAAGGTGTCTTTTATTCGCACGTCATTTGTTTGAGGCCCACAAGGGCTGACTTGGGACTAAATGTGGCCTCGCTCATCTGCGGAGCCAGCACACACCTAGTGCCCGGGCTCCGTGGAGCGGCGGCTCTATTTTTGGGCGCCTGCGAATGCCCGTGTTTATTTTTAACTTTGGCCTTTTTGTAAAGCGGGGATGTAGCACGCAGGCTTTGCTTTTGAGTAAAAAGGTTCTCTTGGGCTGATGGAACTTGCCAAGGATGTTCCTGGTTTAAAGTTGAGCATCCTCTTTGTTTCATACCCCAATTGCTCTATTCTGACATTCTAGGGAAGGCCACGCAGTCATTTGCTTTTTAGAAAGTCCTGGAAAGAGGAAGCCCACCTGCAGCTGGCCGGTGCCCTAACTCGTCCTGGCAGATGTGTGTCATGAGTCGTGGTGTCAGACAACGGAGGTCTGTGCGTCAGATGGCAGTGTGACAAGCTGGATGGAGCCCCGCCACCCCCTCTGCCTCCTGCCCACAGAAGCTCATGGGCAAGGGGCTAAGGATAGAAAGCCCGTTCTCTTCTAAGCATGTGCAAGTTGTAACTGAAAAATTAATGACATTAGTGTAGAGTTTAAGGTGCAGGGTTCAGCACATGTACTTATTTATATCTTTCCTCCAGGAGCCCGTTAGAATGATAATAGAGAGATTATTGGGATTATTGGGAGAATAATCCTATGACAGCAAAGTGAGATTACAGCGAATTTATGGGGGGGCGGGAAAGGCGGGGAGGAAAGTGGGGTGCAAAATTCAACTGAGGGGACCAGGGCCCAGACGTTTGTCAGAGGACCTTCCAGGCCGCTTTCCACAGCAGCCACCAGCGGTGTGTGAAGTTGGCGTGAGTCCGCATTCTCTGCAGCACGCGTTACATCTGTGTACTTGATGACAGCCCTGTTAGGAGGTGGGAAGCCCTGTCTCCTTGTGGTTTGGGTCCCTTTCCCTGAGGTTCATGATGGGGAGCACCTTTTTGTGTGCTTCCTGGCCGTTCGTAGCTCTGCTTTGGCGATAATCTGTTCATGTTATTTGACGGTTTGTTAACGGGGCTGTTTTGGCCTTTTGTTGACGAGTTCTAAGAGTTTTTTCAATGTTCTGGGTACAGGTTCCTAGTCAGATGTATGATTTGCAAACGTTTTCTCCAGTTCGGTGGAGTCTCTTCTCAGTTTATGGGATGGTACCAGTTGCAACACAGGCGGGTTTATCTTGATGTAGAGCAGTTCTCTATTTTTCGTTTGGGTGTTTGTGCCACGTTGTTGGATGCTTTAACAAGTTCTCCTGATGGCGTATTTGAAATCTTATGCACCGTTTCCTTCTTTCTGTGCCCCACTCTCTTGGCCAGGCTCTCATCTTCCTGTGCCTGGATGTTTGGGGGGCGGTTTTTAGGGGGCCCCCCTCCCTCCTCACTTCAGTCCATCCTCAGTATGAATGCCGTTCCCCTAAGATGTAGTCCTGGCCGTGCTGCCCCATTGCTCTAAAATAGGCATTTCCTCAGTTTATTTACCAGAACACACTTTACCCATTCTGAAATATTAGAGGGAGATCAACAGATAAGACGTAACATATTCTTAGTTAAAGTGGGTAGCAAGGTGCAGTCTCCCATGTGAATTAATTGCTGCAAGATTATTCACGTTTAGATTGGAGTGTTGTTTTTTTTTTTATTGTAGCAGAATAAAACGTCAGAGAAATTTAGTTTTAGTTTACAGAACAGAATACATAGTGACCAGACATCTAATGTGATTTTTGCTATAAATACAATAGCCACATCCTCACCTCAGGTATGGCACCCAGTCTTCCGTATTTTGTTTAATTGCCGTGTTATGTGAAAAATCTCAACACATCGCTGGGTACAGCGAAAGGAAGGAGAGAAGCTATTCCTTCAGCATGTTCTATGCTCTCTTGAATTAGGCGCTTCCAGGAATCATCCATCATTCAGGCTAGGGCAGCCCGCCGCTGGGCTTTTAGAAAACGTCACTTGGGTGTATTCTGATTCTCAGCTCGTGGGGTTCACGTGTACTAATCATAAAACTGCCTCTTTTTTTTTTTTTTTTAATCATCTATATGTTCAATATGCCGTATGTAGAATAAAATCACGGATGCATGCTGAAATCCTAAGACAAGACGAAACAGTGACTAGAAGGTGCCCGTTGCTGCCATGGCTGGTGTGCAAGGGCAGGTCACAAGCCCAGGTGTGGCTCAGGTGACAGATGCTCCCCTCCACAGCCACACAGTGCTCCCTCTGTCCCTGAGCACCCCCCCTGCACCTGGAGAGTCGTTCCCACCCCATTTCCAGCTGGACTCTGGGCTGGGTTGTGTGTGTGGAGGAGGGAGAGGAGTTTCTGAGCAGGAGTAGGGGATGCCGTTTGAACATGAGATGGGATCACAGCATTGCCGGTGGGTTTTGTTTTATTTTCCCCCTTGATCCTACCCTTGGTCTTGCCCTCCCATAATCTGTTTAGCTGCCCGTATCCAGAGAAGCTCCCCACCTCAGCCCATGCAGATTGTGCCTTCCATCTGGCTTTGCTTTTCTGAAACTGCCTCGGCCCCTCCTAACTGCCAGGATCTTCCCCCACTGCTCTGGACCCACCACCCCTTTTGGAAAGTCCCCAGACTTTTCCAGCACATGCAGGAATGGAGCTGAAGGCCTCGGGGGCAGCCCACACTCTGCCCGTGAACCAGACCCGGACCTAGTGAAACCCACGCTGCAGGGACCCACGGGAGAACGTGTGCTGAAGGCTCCTGAAAGGCTGTCCGGCCTCCTAGGTTGTCAGCAGCGTCACTGAGAAAGCCCGCCAGCATGCAGTAGGGGCCTTGCCACCATCCATTCCCTGACGTGAATGTGACCCAGAAAGGGAACCCCAGCCAGTGGAGCAGGAGGGTCTGTGACAAATGTGACTTAGAGTGGTCCCCTCATTTATCAATCTGTTCATCTGGGCAGTTTGGGGGCAGCTGAAAATAATGTGAGCAGATGGGGTCCGCTGTGATCCACTTGGGGGCCTTCAGACCCAGCAAGGAGATGGCTTCTGTCTCAGGCCCAGCAGGTGCCGGCTATCCCCAGGGGGTGGCAACCGTGGCTGCCACAGGGCCCGTGGAATGAGTCTGTCCCCTCAGATGGGCAGGGCCGCTGTATCAGGTACTTAATCCTTGAACTTCCATTTCTGGTCTCTCTTCTACAATATTAAACTGTTTACTTGCTAATATCTCTTCGTTTCATTGGCCATAACTTCATAATAATACATTTCAGTGTCTGATACGGCTAAACCCCTCATTCTCTTCATTTTCAAAATTTTCTTGGCTATCTTCACATAGCAAGTTTTCCCCAGGAATAACCCTGTCTAGTTCTAAAAATAATCCTATTGATGCTTGTGTTAAATGTGTATTTTAATTTAGGGATAATTGGCATCTTTATATTGGCTTATCCCATTAAAATCAGGGTGTGTCTTATTTATTAAAGTTTTCTTTTGTGTGCCTTAGAAGTTATATTTTTTAATACAGATCTTGCCTAATTCTTAAATAGATTCATGCAAATTGTAACTTTTTAAAAATGATTTTATTCATTATTTTTAGAGAGAAGGGCAAGGAGGCAGGAAGAAAGGGAGAGAGGCATTAATGTGTGGTTGCCTTTCACCTGCCTCCATCTGGAGATCTGGCTGGAGACCTGGCTTGCAACCTGGTTATGTGTCCTGACTGGGAATCAAACCAGCAACCCTTGGGGTCATAGGCTGGCGCCAGTCCACTGAGCCACACCAGCCAGGGTGAAATTGTACCTTTTTAGTTACTATTGTAAGTGGGATCTTTAAAAATCCATCATATTATCGATCTGGTTGTTTGTATATATAGGAAGACTATCAATTGTATTAAATTGTTAGTGATTTTATAGCTAGTGGTGTTACTGAGTTTATTCCTATCCACTCTGTTCAGTTGATTTCCCTGACTCTTCTAGGTGTGTGATATTGTCAACAGACAATGCTGACTTTGTTAAGGGAGTTTTGTATGAGCGCAGAACAACAGTTTGCCCGTGAGTTAGATTGTTTGCATCGAAGAATGTGCTGGAAGAAGTTCTGCCCATTTCTCCTTTCCCTCCAGCTCTCTGTCCTAGGGTTTGGGGGTTTGACACTGCCAACACAGAGGCTTGGTGACAGTCTAGAGAGAGGGCTCTCGAGCCAGGTGAGTCCTTGCTCCTGGTGCCCTGTAACAGGTGTCCCTCCAGGGCCTGTGTTCATGTGTCCACACATGAACGTCTCAAGAGGTTGTGGCCAGACTCGAGGTCTGACTGGAGGTCTTCCGATTGGCCATGGGGGGGGAGGATGTTCCAGGCCCAGCGATGTGCGTGGTCTCGTGAGAATGCAGGTGATGTGCAAGTGTAGCAGGCGAGCAGCCGAGCCCACCTGGTGAGGAGCAGGACCAGGTGGGCAGGGGCCTGTGGGTCGTTCTGATGCACCAGCAGCTGGGGATGGGGGCCTTGGAAGCTGGGTGGGCAGTGCCTTACCCATCGAGCCTGGGGGCCCTTCCTCTTGGTGCTGTACGTGATGGTTGGAGTTGAAGGTGCTCAAGACCCAAGGCGGATAAACTAACAAGGGTTCCCTGTGGAACTTGGAAACACTGTTTAAGTGGCTATGAAATAATATCCAAATGGCCTGCTTTCATTTAAATCCAGTAGAAGCAGGAATAAAAAGGATTTCATGTCAGAAAAATCCCAGAACTGAGCGTCTCGAGTGAGGGATTATTAGAAATAAAAACACTGGTGTTTTTTGGGTGTTTTTTTTTTTTTTTTTTTTTTTTTTTTACGTGTGTGTTTTTTTTTTTCCCCTTCGAAAAGCAGTCATGCCAGCCAGTTCTTTTCAGAATCATTTCACACGGAGCCAGAATTCGTTTTAAGCCAGAGTGGTCTTTCTGGTGAGTGGCTTCCATATTCCAAACATACGTATGTTGCACAGAGTGTCTAATTATCCCTGGGGACAATTGCTGTCAGGTTCCAAAATGTGTTCAGTGAGCAGCAATTGGTGTTTGTCGGGCTCTCAAAAGACTAGGAACAGTAGGTTACATTGTCTGCCCAAATAAACCCTTTGCCATCCGGAAACATCTGTTTTCTATTTAAAGCGAGAAGAGGGAGTGGGAGTCTATTTGAAATAGACTCCAACACCAAAGAGAGGGGAATAAATTGGACATGAAGATGGTTTCTGTTCTCTTGACCCGCACTCCCTTTAGCTTTTCCCTGCTGGGCAAGGAGAGGCAACCTCCTGAGTTTGAAAGTTCTGCTTCCCTTGGATTTTCTATTTATACTGATTTGCCCACTGACGGGAACGGACTTTTGTGTCCCAGTTCCATCTCCTTTACTTTCTCAGGCAAGGCAAGGTGCCCTGTCAGAGTTGGGGTCTGCTTTCCTGAAGTCTGCTGTTGGCAGAATGCTCTGATGTTGCCCATAAAAATGTAAAGATTTGCTGTTCAGGTTGCCTGAAATCATGGTGACCCTCGATGCTCCATGTGGGTGATGCTACCCACGTGCCGCTGTGTCGGTGGATGAAGCGAGAATGTATGTAACCAGCATGGTGTGTAGTTAACTTCTGTGAAGGTCACTGTCTTTATCATCGATTGCTGCCACAAATAAACTTAGCAGCTTCAAATGCCACACATGGCCTGGGTCAGGAGTCCGGGCATGGCCCAACTGGGTCCTCAGCTGCAGGGTCTTTTAGAACAGCGTGGTCCCCAACCTTTTTGGCATCAGGGACTAGTTTTGGAAGATAGTTTTTCACCGGTAGGGGCTGGAGGGATGGTTTCGGGATGATTCATGAATATCACGGTCAAGCTCACCTGCTGCAATGCAGCCTGGTTCCTAACAGGCCCAGATTGGTACCGGTCCATGGCCCGGAGGTTGGGGACCCCAATCTTAGAAGGTGTCATCAAGTTGTTATCCAGGGCTGGGATTTCCCTGAGGGCTCAGCCATGGAAAGATCCACTTCCAGACTTCCAAGCGATTGTTGGCAGGATTCAAGTTCCTTGAGTGGCTTTAGACTAAGGGCCTCAGTTCTGCTGGGGCCACCCCCTCCCCATCCCTGCCACATGGGCCTCCCCACCCTGGCAGCTTGCAGCATCAAAGCCAGCAAGGGACACTCAGCTGAGAGGATTTACATGCATGACAGAGGCTGCATTCCTGTGTATACACATGATATCCTGTTTCTCACCTTTGCCATATTCTTTTGGTCAAAAGCAGGTCTCAGGTCCCACCCTGCAGGGGCCCCCTGACCCACAGAGATGCCCTGGTACCGAAGATGAAATTGACCTTCCAGGGCAGCTTGTGCTAGGGGAGAGAAGGCTGGCCAGTGTCTGATAGACAAAGGCCTTGATGGTCTACCCCCAAATGTTTTTATTGATTATACAAGGTTAGGGATGCATGTCCACATCACAAATCATTACCCCAGAAGAGTATTCAAAAGAAAGGGAGTTGTTAAGTTTAGATAACAATAGAAGGAATGAGATCATCTGCTTTAGGCTATGGGCTGTTAGACAAGGTGACCTCAAGATCTCCAAGTGGCCCACAGAATTTTAGGGAGGGTGAGATGACGTGTAGGTGAAGGTTTAACATGTACTGCGGGTGCAGTACACAAGTCAAGGAAGTTTAGGTCACAGGGCAGGTTTCAAAGGATGAATGGAATGTTCCCAAGGCCAGATTCTTACACAGGGTTCCCTGTGGAGCATCGGGGCCTGTGTGCACCCAGCTTTGTCAGGTCATACAGGTTGGCCTAGCCTGTGCAGGGCTCCATGCCCCGATGCTTTCCCATGGGGACCCCAACACCACCCCTGCTAAGGGGGAGGGGACCACACCAGGGTACAGGTAGCAGGAGGCCGGGTCGTGGGGAACACATCAGAAGCTGGTACTTTAGGGAGAGGGCACAGCATGATATTTAGGAGAGAGGGTATCCGTGTCACTTGCCCTGACTTCCAGTCTCTGCCCTGCCAGCCTGCCACTCACAACCTGCGTAACCCAAGCACGGCTGGTCTGGGCCTTTCCGTGCCTCTCTGTCCCACCGGTGGGGCACTTCCCCATAGGATCTCCGTGATCCTAAATGAGGGATCACATGTACAGCCTGGCAGAATGATATGCCATAGGCCAACGTTAGCTGCTGGCTTTGCTTGTTACCATTTGTGTATTTTTGGCCTTTTCTTTAAATGCCATTAGATTTTTGCATTTTAGAAGAATAAAACAGAACGTCCCAGGGGCCTCAGACTTGGTCATTCATGTGGAAATCCCAGTCCTTTGCGTAGTTCCCGGGCACAAAGCGGCTGCCAGGTCCTCAGGGCCGAGGAACGGTGGCCGTGGTGCCACTGAACAGGGCTGGCAGGGGTCCCCAGAGCTCCCCGCCCCGTCTCAGGGCTTCTCCCCAAGCTTCAGCAGCACCTCCCCCTGCAGCCACCGAGGGTGTGGCCAGCTGCGCCCTCCCAAGAAACTGTGTTTCTGGTTGGGGTTCCGAGACAAACTGTCATGGCTTCAGCTCGTTCCCAGAGCTGAGCAGGCGGATTTGGAGATGGGCCCTTTCTGTCTGCACCCTCACCTTGACCAGAGCCAAGGCAGGCAGGTGACTCGTGGCGTTTGCTTGTCCCTGGTCAGGAAGCTCCGTCATCTATCTTGTCTCCCTGTCCCTCCTCCGTCTACACTGCTTCCCTCGCGTGCCCTCCGCTGTGGGCTGCGGGGACCTGCTGTGTTCGAAGAAGGTCCCTGAGCGACCACCACAAGCTGCCCCTTTCCTGTCTCCGCCCCCCGCCTCACCCTTTGCTCTGACAGACCCGGCTCTTGGTCGGTCCCACTGTTTCCACGTTGGCTGTGGGGGACATTCCGGAGATACTCTGTGTCCTTGAGTCAGCTGTCTTTCTGGAGAAGAGATGGTGGCTGTATCTGTCACTTCTCCCGTTTTTTCTTGATTATCTGATAATGTCCTCTGTGAGTCTCTCCCCAGCTTCTGTGAGGAGAATTACCTGGAGCTCTTGTGCTGAGCAGAGCTACTCAGCCCCTGCCCTGGAGAGCCAGGCTCCTGGGGCCGCACTGTTGGGAATTGAAGGGCCCTGCTAATGGCTACCCCAGGTCTTGGGGTGCTAAAACTAGACCTGACCCCTTTTTTTCCTTGTGGAGGACATGAGGGAAGAGGGCCTGAAAGACCCATCCTTCCCAGGCCCGCCCCCTGCCAAGCCTGCTGGTACTCTGCCCGTGAGGGAGGCAAAGATTTTAGCATAATTGGATTCTTTTAAAACCTTTTCTGTATTGCTGCCCTTTCTGCCGCTCCCCCCTCTCACCTACGGAGAGCACCATGTGAGCAAGTTTCCGTCTGCGGCCTTGCAAAACAGAGCCTGGGCACAGCTGGGCCTCCAGATGTCAGGTGGCCCGCGTGGTGCCCGCAAAGCCTGTGTTCACACACGCTCCCCCAGGCAGAGCGGCAGCTCCTTTTCTGCAGCTGCCAGAAGGATGTCGGTTTAGGGCTGAGTGACCCAGTGAGCCTGGTCGCTGCTGAGGGAAGAGAAACTGGCCTGCGAGGGGCTCTGCATTTCTGCGCAGCTGAGTTGATGGCTGGAGCCGTGTTCCTATTGCTGCTCAGTCTCCGTGGTGGGCGTTTGCCATTGATCGACCAGCTCATTGCTGTTCTGGGAGAAAGCTTCTCTCCTAAGGAGGAGCTTCCTTCCTCCTTCCTTCCCAGGGACAAGCCTCTTGAGTCAAGACTCGGGCCGAAGACTCTGCTTTTGCCCGAAACCACTTCAGCTAGAGATCAGACACCTAAAATTCACAGTTCCCTTTTGATTCTTGTCTCCTTCGTTTCGGCGTTTTTTTCTTTTATGTTACGTCTTTTGATGTTGTGAGGATTTAAAAAATTAATTTGTCTAAATTACCTTTTGATTTAATTTTTACGGCTAATCACTACTCATTACTCTGTAGCTTCTCATGAATGATGGGATGATTTTTGAATTCCAGTGGCATTCCACACACCCCCCACCCATTTTATCTTTTTTTGAACACTGAAAAGAATTTTTGAGCTCCTTTGCCTGAAGATTTTTCTTTCAAAATTAAATATTTTGTAATGAGTTTTTCATTTTATTACTTTGTGAAATAGATACCTTAAAATGTGAAATGCAGTGAAATCCATTACAATTCTTTTAAAGATTTTATTTATTATTTTTAGAGAGAGGGGAAAGGAGAGAGGCATAGAGGGAGAGAAACATCCGTGTATGGTTGCCTTTCACCTGCCTCCAGCTACGGACCTGGCTGGAGACCTGGCTTGCAACCCGGTTATGTGCCCTGGCTGGGAATCGAACCAGCAACCTTTGGGTTCGCAGGCTGGCTCCTTATCCACTGAGCCACCAGCAAGGGCTGAAATCCATTCCAATATTTATAAGTCTGCCTTATCTCTTAATGCTTTATATCAAGATCTAACTAACTTCCCACTCAACAGAAAAGTAGACAACGTGCTAACTTCGTTAATAATCACATGAAGACTCTGCTGTATGGAGAGTGAAAAACCAAGACAGAGGCAAGGATAGCAAAAGAGACAGATCTGATGAATTTTACATAAAACTCAGTAGGTTCAGAAGTTGGGAACCTGAAACTTTAAGGCTCAGTCAATTATGAACAAATGCGTCGTGTGTGAAAATGCTATGAATTCGAGAAGCGCGGAACACAGATGAAGTGGCAAATGATTCGCAAAACCCTAAAAGTTGTTGCACAATCTCCCCCAAATAAATTTGTTTCAAATTCCTAAAAACGTCAGCAGGAAGTCAGAAAAAGGATGTAGAAAAATTCCCTGGACAAGGAGTTGCCTTTTAAGCAAAGTGATGATTAGGGCAGTTGCTTGGCAGCCTCAGGGTGTTGGGTTTCAGCAGCTCCTTCTCTGGTATCTCTCCCTCTCCCCTCTTCCCCTTTTAAATTTTAATTGTCCTGATGCATATGTATCCTTTCCTATAAGCTATTGACATCTTTGGGATAGTAGATGGCTTATAAATCATACACGATACGTAAAGTCACGTTCCACGAATTCACATGCCCGTCTCTGGTCTTGCAGAGAACAGCCCATATTCACCACCCGGGCGCACGTCTTCCAGATTGACCCCAACACCAAGAAGAACTGGGTGCCGGCCAGCAAGCAGGCTGTCACCGTGTCCTACTTCTACGATGTCATAAGGAATAGCTATCGGATCATCAGCGTGGATGGAGCTAAGGTACCGCCCCGCCCGCCGATTTCAGCATTCATAGTCACTGGTGCTGTATCTAAAGCAAGATATGGTAGATTTGAGAAGTGGAGGGAGAGGCTGCACCCCAAATCATGCCACCTTCTCACAGATGTTATTGTGATAATGTCTTATACTCACAGATCCTGATTGGGGTGAGGTTTTTTTTTTTCCATTTAAAATTATGGCCCATGAAAAAAAAAAGATTTGCGTGTGACCACATTGTCTATAAAACTAACGTTTCAGTGCCTGTGTAATAATTCCACCAAGACCTGATAATGTTCCTAATGCCTCCCTTTATGGTTAGGTATTTTAAGTGGCTTCCAGTTTTTTACTGCTTTAGATAATGAGAGTCTTTATGCAACCAGTACGCCCATTGGACCACCAAGCATACCTGTTGCTTTCTTTTGGATGTTTCCTCAGGATAGATTCCTGGAAGTAACAAATTAACACCTATGGCTCTTGATGGATATTGTCAACTCTCTTTCCAAAGAGTTCTTTCTCCCAAAGTATCTGAGAACACCAGTTCATTGCACCCTTGCAAGCGCTGGGATTCTGTCTAGTCCAGTTTTGGTGTTGTTGGGCACAGGAGTTGATTTTAGTGTTACAATATTTCTTAAAATAATTTTTCCTGGTACTTTCATTATTCTGCTGCCTTCGTCAGGATTTTTGCCATGTTATATGGAAGCAGAATAAAAAAGAGATCAATAGAAGTATCACCAAATTTACAAAAGAAAAAAGGAGATGGTGCTTGACAGTTTTTTTCTCTCTTTAATCTGTTTCCATCCTGCTGGACATTTTTTACTTTTTAAGATTTTATTCATTATTTTTAGAGAGAAGGGCAGGGAGGGAGGCAGAGAGGGAGAGAGACACTAGTGTATGGTTGTTTTTTCACCTGCCTCCTGCTGGAGACCTGGCTGGAGACCTGGCTTGCAAACTGGTTATGTGCCCTGGCTGGGAATCGAACCAGCAACCTTTGGGTTTGCAGGCCGGTGCCTTGTCCACTGTGCCACCAGCCAGGGCCTCTGCTAGACATTTTTTTACATGGATTATCTGCTGTCACCTGAAAGTAAATGTACCTGCAGTTGAATTCCCCTCTAAACCACCTCTTCATTTTCATTCCTCAATTACTGGGGCCAAAAAAAAAGAAAGAAAGGAAGGTTGGAAGGAAGAAAGAAAAGAAAGAGCATACTGTCATTCCTTTTTGGATTGGTCAAAGGGATCTGTGTTTTCTGTCTCACAGTTATGCTTGATGTTTTGTTTCAGGGCCATATCTAAAACCCTGGCACTGTTTTGCTCAGACCTTTCCAGTGGCTTCCCCACCAGCAGTGTGTGTGACCGCAGCCTCTCGGTCAGTGGTCCTAGGCCGTGGGAAGGCGGGGAGTGGGGAGCTGGTGCTCCTGACCTTTCGATGACGCACCTTGTTCTAAGGCAAAATTCTCTCCTCGGCCTCCTCTATGTTCCCAATGCCCTAGAGACCATAGATCAAGGCATCTTGGCCCCAGGATCCTCTTTCTGGTCCTTCCAGTTGCCAGGGCACTTCCTCCTGGTCAGGAAGGGAGCCCAGAGTCCTCATTTGCAGCTGAGGTCAAGGAGAGGCAGTGACCAGCCTGCCCAGCTGTGCCCAGGTCCTTTAGGCCTCAGCAGGGGCCCCCGGGCTGGCAGAGGGGCGTTATGACACCCCTCCTGCAGGCAGTGTGTCAAGTCCAGCCGGTCTGGCCAGCTCATCCAAAGGGAGAGCAGGTGGTGTTCTCACCTAAGCCAGCAGAATGGTGCAATGCAGCAGGTTCCGGTGAGCCATGAGGACGCACGAAAGTGCCGGCACGTGGCAGGTAGCACTGTGTTTAAGGGTTGACTATCTGAATGGTACCTTCCTTTTTCTCTTTTTCTCCTGGGAGATGTGGTCACACCACAGTTGTATTTTATCGCCACATCCTTGAGATGGATTTGCACTGCTGTCAGCTGAGTGATCCAGGGATAAATGGTGTTTAAATGCGGGTAAAACGGCTTTCTTAAAGAAAGTGCTTCCGTCCTATTAACTGCGCCTTTAGTCATTTGTCAAAGTGTCAGCCACTGCGTCATGTGGCTCTCAGGTCCTGAAGGCTGTGACGGCATGCCGGGGACAGGCCAGGGGAGTCAACTGAAAAATCAGAGGGTATAGGAGTGTGGGCTGACCCCCCGCTGCAAAGTAGGGCCAGTTTAGGCTCAGTGTGGGGATCCATCACGCCAGAGTCACCTAGAGAGTGGGAATTGGAATCGCAGGTCACGAGGCACCCCTGCAATTCAGAATGTACCCTGAGGGCCTCAGGCCACTCCTGCAGTGGCACTGGCGGCCTGCTCTTCCTGGAGCCTCTGCAGAGCTCCCACCTTTCCACTGTGGCACCAGACCCGTGACGGGGCCCAGGGAGTGTGGGAAGGATGGGCTGGATGGGCCCTAGTCACTTAATTTCTGTGGCTGCCAGTTGGGGCCACGATTAGGGAGCAGAGAGCACCAGATAATGGTCCCAGTGCCACCTCAGCAACATGGAAAACCAGCAGCCTAGGTGTAGGTCAGACGCTGTGCATCCAGCTGCTCCACGGGGCAGGATGGGTACGAGAAGCAGAGAAGGGGTCCAGGATGCTGACCTCCCAGGGAGTGGCAGCTGTGGCCACCTGCCTGGTACCCGTGGCCTCGCCTTCTGCACCCAGGGCTGAGCTCCTAATCCCCCACCCACACTTCCGCCGGGCCCCCATAATCCAGATGGAGTTCCTTCCTTCCTAGGGACCGGAATAGGGTGCACGTCCTGGGCTGATGCCTGGACAGGGCTCTTTCCTGCCCTTGGCCGCGACCGCCCCAGCCGACCAACTGGCACACTGGGACAACCCACCTTGTGTTAGGCCTTTGAGCCCATATGCTGATCTGACCTGAGGTGACAGATGTCAGAGGCTTTTAGTGTTCGGGGCGATGTCCGCACCCACAGGCTGCCCCTCTGGCCTGGGTCCTGCCTCTCCCTTCTGTCCTGGCCCCATCCAGCCCAGGGGCTTGGTGCCTCCCCGAGGCAGGAGGCGGGAAGCGAAGCCGGCTCCACCTCCCAATGAAGGAGGAGGTGGGTGTGCTCAGTCCTAGGTTGCTCGTGTGGAGGGGACTTGGAGGTCGCGTGAGCAGCATCAGCCTCAGCGACCGCAGAGCCAAGCCGGGTGGAAGAGGCGGTGCAGCCAGCCTCTTCGGCAGCTGTCACTCCACAGGGCACAGCGGGCTGCCCTGCCCAGTCCAGCCATCTGTCATGTCTGCCGAGGAGGATGCACGGGAACCCTCTCCTTCCGCGAGAGCATTTGGTGCTCCTGAGACCTGTGGCTCATTCTTCCTGAGACACGACAGTGTCTCCTTTTCCCAGAGCAGGTACTTCACGTGTCGGTCCCAGCGGCTGCTGAGGACATGAATCCGCAGGGATGATTGAGGCTTCGCCCGGCACAGCCCAATTGCGGGCCCCTTTCTGTGCGTGAGGCTGCCTAGGGCGATGCTCTGTGAGGACTGGGGCCTGGCTGGCCTCTGGAGTCCCAGCCCCACACCAGAACCGGGATCAGAGCCTCAGCATCTCACCCAGGGCCAGCCCTGTCCAGGGACAGATGGGGACCTCGAGAGGGCATTGTACAAACCAGCCTCCCTGAAAGGAGCCAATGAACACAGGACCATAGCGAGTGTGGGGCACTGACTCCATTCTAAAGGGCTCACTGCTGGAGCGCGTCCTTGGGGAGGCCTGCCTGCACCCGCAGGCCAGACTGGCCCAGGATCCACGTCTCTCCCAGGGCACCGGGTGACGCTGCTGCTGCCCTTGATTCTCAGTTATTGATAGGGTCACAGAAACCTATCGAGTGACCTTACGGGCCATCCGTACTATAGGCAGTGGGCAGCAGCTGGGGACAGCCAGCACGGCCTGGCTGTGACTGAGGCTGGAAGCCTCTGAAATCTGACTTGCTTGCTATTTTCTTCTGGAAATCGTGTTCAAAAACATGGTCAGGGTCCCCATTCCCGCCCATCGCTACAGCTTTCTCTTTGTTTATTCATTATTTTCAGAGAGAGGGGAGGGAGGGAGGAAGAGAGGGAGAGAGACATCCAGGTAGGGTTCCCTTTCACCTGCCTCCAGCTACGGACCTGGCTGGAGACCTGGCTTGCAACCTGGTTCTGTGCCCTGGCTGGGAATCCAACCGGCAAACTATGGGTTTGCAGGCCGGCGCCTATTCACTGAGCTACACCAGCCAGGGCAGCGTCCGCTTTTGCTCTTTTGGATAAACGCAGGCACCTTCTGTTCAGGGAGCAAGCGCACAGCAGGTTTTCAGTGAACGCTGTTTCTTTCTTTGCCTGACTGGTGAGAACAAAGGGAAAAAGCATCTATTAACGCTGCTTCAGAGGCAGGCAACGTGTCTCCTAATTGCTGTAACTCAGTCCCAGCCTATTGTAGGAAACACCCAAGCTCCGCCTTCCATCTCCCTGGATTTGGGAAAGACTTTTCGTGAAGAGGAATTGTGGGGACCTGCTTCCCAGTTTGTGACAAGTGGCTTCCTCTAAGTCCAGAGTAGAAGTAGAGGCTGGAGGAGCTTAGCTTTTTGCTTCTTCCAAGTAGCTCTTGTTACACGCGTTTTGGGCATATTCTGAAAACATGGTCCCAGGTATGTGTGGACTAAGTCTTCTAGTTTTCAGACATAATGCATGAGAGAGGAACATAGGAGCTAGTAAGGTCTTTGCCCATGTTCTTCTGTCCCCTCCCATTGGGTGACATCCTTCACGCCTGTGACCCCATAGACTGCAGCCCCCCCAGCCCCCTAAGGCCGAAACCCCCAGCACAGTTTCCCATGTGCTGGGCACCACCTCGCCTTTCCCAGCCTCTGCTCACTGTGGCCATCAGCTCCCCCAGCAACTTTGCTCTAGTTTTGTGTACTTTATTTTAATTGTTGATCTGCATCATTTGATGCCTGATTAAAAAAAAAAAAAGAAAGTAAACATTTGTGCACCCACCACCCAGCTGAGGAAACTGTCCTCGACCAGGCCTCAGAGACTCTTTCTGGGCCTGTTCCCATATACATACTCCTGTCACCCGCCCCTCCTGAGGGTACCACTCACTTGAAATTTGTATTGAGTATCACCTTACTTTTCTTTCTCGTTTCGCCATCTGTGTACGTATCCCTGAACCAGAGGTTGGCACCCTTTTCCTCTGGACAGTCTGAGAGTAATTTTTAAAAATTTATATTATATTTTTCTTCACTGTTTAGCTGTTAGTAATTTTTTAAAAGCCACATAGTCTGTGGCAGCCATTCAGCTTTTCTCTTGCAACAAGAAAACAGCCATACATCAGCGCATAAACTAATGGTTGTGACCATGTGCCAATAAAATTTTATTTACAAACATAGACTGCAAGGCTCTGGCTGGTGGCTCAGTGGATAAGGCACCGGCCTACAGACCCAAAGGTCGATGGTTTGATTCCCAGCCAGGGCACATAACCAGGTTGCAAGCCAGGTCTCCAGCCAGGTGAAAGGCAACCATACATACATGGATGTTTCTCTCCCTCTCTACCTCTCTCCCTTCCCCTCTCTCTGGAAATAATAAATAAAATCTTTTAAAAAAAGAAAAGAAGCAAACTGCAGGCAGACTTGGCCAATCCTTGCACTAAGTAATATATTATTTAGGTTTGCATGTTTGGAGCTTTTTTTTTTTCTTTTTTTTTTAAGATTTTATTTCATTATTTTTAGAAAGAGGTGAAGGGAGAGAGGCAGAGAGGGAGAGAGACATCAATGTATGGTTGCTTTTCACCTGCCTCCAGCCACAGACCTGACTGGAGACCGGGTTTGCAACCTGGTTATGTGCCCTGGCTGGGGAATCGAACCTGTGACCTTTGGGTTCGCAGACCAGCACCTTATCCACTGTGCTACCAGCCAGGGCTTGTTTGGAGCTTTTATGTAAATAGAATCATACTGGAGACCCATACTGTATGTTTTTTTTTTTTTTTAATTCATCATTTTCAGAGAGAAGGGCAGGGAAGGAGGCAGAGGGAGAGAGACATCCATGTGTGGTTGCCTTTCACCTGCCTCCAGCTACGGACCTGGCTGGAGACCTGGCTTGTAACCCGGTTCTGTGCCCTGGCCGGGAATCGAACCAGCAACCATGGGTTCGCAGGCCGGTGCCTTATCCACTGAGCCACCAGCCAGGTCTATATGTTGTCTTTTCTGCTGATGGTGGACTTGTTTCTTTCTTTCTTTTTTTGGCACACGCCACTACTAGGGACATTCTTGTCCACTCCCCCTCGCTGACCTATGCAGAGCTTCCCCTTGGGTGCACACTTAGGGCCAGGATTGCTCGGCAACTGGAACGTGCATTTGGAATGTTATCAGAGAAGGCCACATTGTGTTTCACTGCAGTTTTGCCATTCTATGAGCTCCCATTGCCCCATGTCCTGGCACCGCTCTCAGTGTCCTCAGACAGGTTTTGAATATTATAATAGTAATGTCAGTTTCCACATTATGGGTGAAATTGAGTTTGTAACTGATGTCCTTGTTCTCTCCCGTCTCGCAGGAGAGGTCTGCATTCACCTGTCCAGATCTAAGCCTCCCTCAGAGTCCCCAGGTCCCATCCCTTCTCCACCCGGAGGACGTCACCCTCCACAGGGGACCAGGGCATGCCCCACAGACAAAGGGTCTTTTAATATGGGCCCATTTCCCTCCACCTCTTCATTCATGCTGAGGAGGGAGGAAGTCAGACTGACAGAGCCTCAAAGAGAAATAGGTGGATCCCAGGTGCAGGAGCGACCTGGGGGTACAGATGGGCGTCCCCTTAGGAGCTTCTGCCAGCCCAGCTTTTCAGGAGGCCTTGGACTTGGTGGCAGAACACTTGGTTGCCCGGGGTGGAGTCCCTGCTGTGGGAAATGAGGGAAGGCAGTTGGGCACAGCTGACAGCATGATGCTCCTGCTGTCGGTCCGCCGCTTTGAGAAGGTCAGGGCGCTGGGTTCCGTGGTGGCTTCCCGTCAGGGCCTTGAGGGCGCTCAGACTGCTGCCTCTGAGTCGTGGGAATGGAACGGGTGCTCTGGAAGTACAGGGCTTTCCTCCCCTTCCTTCCTGCCCCCTGCACCTGGGAAGCTGTGTATGTACATTGCAAAGTCACCAGTGACAACTGTGACTTCTGGCCCTGATGTCTCTGTTGGTTAAGGTAAGAATCCGCCCAGCAGGTCTCTCCTTGCGCAAATTAATTGCCCGTAGTTCCTACCAAGGAGAGGAAGGTTTTGCTATTCAAAAAATGTCCTCCTTGTTTTACCCATTTAAAAAAAACGTGCTTTGAGTTTACTGTTGAGAATAAGTATCATCGTAGCAAATAAAGCCGCTGGTAAATTTGCTCTTTAGAGTGTTTGCTCACATTGCTCCTGCTAAGATGATCAGACAGCGCACGAGGGTGAAGTAGCCACTGAGTGACGCTGGGTGGCAAACGTCAAGAATCCCTTAGGAGGGCTTTTGAGGATTTCTGCCAAAGTGAGCCTGCTATTGGTACTTTATAACCCATCGGTTGTTGGGCGACTTTATTTACTGTCTCTTTCCCCTTCCTGACCACCTGCCTCATTCGCCTTCGTGTCTTTGGTGGGCAGAAGGCCTGGCACACGGTACCGCTCAGGAAACATGTGTTGAGCACATGAATGCACCGTGTGCTGGGTGTCATCCTCTTACCCGCCCGGTTCATGCTGGGCCCTGGTTCACCCTGCTCTGGTCCCTCCACGGCCGTTCTGCTGACGGCTTCACTGGGCTCCCAGGCTGCTGGCTTTGGTGGGTTTAGCTGGTGGCAGGAGGTCAGAGGGAGGCAGGTGAGAGGCTTGTTTTGCTGGGTCCCCTCCTGTGTGCCCCCTAACAGACGGTCCACCCCCTGGTCATGGACGTTGGCTCTCCGCCACCCCTTCCTTCCCCGTGCTGTACACAGCCTCTGCACCCCTCACCCCTCTAGGGCCTGTGACGGGGGGTCATCCTGCTCACACCTGTGTGATTCATCTCTTAGTGGACCAGTCCCCCAAAAATGGCCCCATGTGGGCTGTATCCTCCCCTTCCTGTTGGGAGGCAACAGCCCCCAGTTGCTTATGGGGGCCAAGCTGGGGCTCCAGGTGCCTGCAGGGAATGATGCGAAGTTCTTCAGAGAACGCGTGACATGGCAGCTTTGGGGAAATGAAGAGCAGTTGTTGAAACTCTCCTTAGGGGAGCCTTGCACCCATTGATAACTTGTGAGATCTGACAGTCTGGCCATCTGTCTCTGAGTCCCTCACGGGAGGGGCCGGAGGAGGAGGAGGAGGAGGCAGCCAGGACAGCGGAACAGTGCTGACACTTCTGCCCTCTGGTCTCTCCTGCTGCAGGTGATCATAAACAGCACAATCACACCCAACATGACTTTCACCAAAACATCGCAGAAGTTTGGGCAGTGGGCCGACAGCAGAGCCAACACGGTGTTTGGTTTGGGGTTTTCATCGGAGCTGCAGCTGACAAAGGTAACGGGCCCTCCGCCTGCAGGAACCGCAGGGGCGCACGGCTCCTTGAACAGAAAAGGGAAGCGGATCTGACAAATGCTGCAGATGGGCAGAGAGGTGTCGAGGGGCAGCTGATGACTGACCCTGGGCTTGGAGGTTGCGGAAATGTGTTCTAGGAAAATGGGTTTCCTTTGACAGTGGTCTGAGAGCCCTCTGTAGCTTTTAAGAATGCATTCATTCAATGCAAGACTGGCTAATGCATGTGACATGGGAAGCTACTGGAAGAATGTCAGAGTAGCTCCAGAAATCCAAGGGGGAGTTTAAAATCCAGGTCTTGGGGAGTGAGGCTGTTTTTTGAAATGAAGACAGTCAGAGAAAATGTACACAAAGCGCAAGCAAGGACGATGGTGGTTTCTTGAAAGAACGATACTGAAACTGTCCGAGGTGGGCGCTGAGGAATTGGTGCCTGGTCAGGGAAGGAGGCGGTGGGACACTTTTTCCCGAGCCAGGTGGCCCCTGCCCACGCCCGCCTCACGTCCAGCCTGATTGGGCGGAAGCCTCAGACCACTGGGAGGAAGGAGAGGGGTGCTCTTGTCAGAGATGAAGTAGCGACCCGGTCCTCGGGTCCCACCCTTGGGTCCCCCCAGGGCCTGAGCTCACAGGCACCCAGGATGGTCTGAGAGAATCACTTCAGTCTTTGTCATTAAGGATAAGTGCCTGCCTCCTAGCTGGAGCCTGCGACTGCAGCCTGCCTTTGTCACAAAGACTTCTCAGATGAGCCCTAAGATGTCCCCTTTGTTCAGAACGTTTCAAATCAACTTTTCCCTTCTCTTTGAAGGGAACGATTAACCACACGCTGATAAATTACCCTGAATTGAGGCTGGCGGTCTGGCAAGTGGCAATTAACTAGCGAAGGAGAACTTGGGCTTCAAGGGCTCCCAGGGCGGGCTGCTGCGGGGACAGCTGTGGCTGGATCGTCCTGACTCCGCAGAGCAGCCCCTACAGACCCAGAGAGGGACTGGGTAATCAAACCCTGCGGCCGCGCGAGAAAAAGGAGCACCCGAGCGGCCGTTCTCATTTAAGAACACTTTGTTCGCACTTCTCTCTCCACCCCCCAGAAAGAAAATGTATACCTTGCTCTTGACTGCCTCCATTAGAAGGCCCACTTGACACCACAAGTGTTACAGGGACACGCTCTGCTCTTTAGTTGGGCTTTCTAAAAATAACAGAAGCTGCGTGTTCCCAGAGGTTAACCGGGGCTCCCCTGTCCACCCACTTGGGAGGATGTGGTAGCCCTACCCGCCGCAGAACCCTGAAGGGGCCACGTGTGTTCCGACAGGAGGAGGAGCTTCCGGACGGAGAACAGATGTGAGAATGGGCCCGAAATGTCCCCATCTTGCTCATGGCAGACAGGAGGAACCCCTTCCACTGTGAAGAAGGGTGATCCAGGTCAGGGTGCTCATGCTCCGTGACTGGTCCTCCAGATCCCTGACCCATGCTGGCATTTGCTTTTGGCTTACTCCTGTTACTTCATCTGTAATTCAGATTTGAACCCTCATGTTCTCTCTTTTCATTTATTTATTGAAGATTTTACTTGTTTTTAGAGAGGGGGAAGGGTGGGAGAAAAACATCAATGTGCAAGAGAAATGCTGGTTGGCTACCCTTCCCACAACCCCCATCCTGGGTCCTGGCCTGCAACCCAGGCATGTGCCCTGACCAGGAATCGAACTGGTGACCTTAGCTTCGTGAGACAGTGCCCAACCCCCTGAGCCACACCCGCCAGGGCCCTTTACATTCACTCTAAGTCAGTGTCGTAAGGATGGAGGGCCATTTTTTAAATGGGAGCTATTAATCCTCCAGATGTTATTTTCAAAGCAAACAATACGGCATTCATACTCTCATGCAGCCACGCGATCTTCTCAGATAAGCTGCGTGGCTGTGCAGGCGTACCCTGAAGGACATGCTGGCGTATGTGTAACTAATTTCCTACTGCTGGACACTGAGGGTGATTCGGGCTTTTTGTCTGTTATAAATGATGCTGCAAGAAAAATCCAAAATGCAAAAGTTAGAATGCAAAGCAATAGTAGCTGAAACTATTCCCAGGGCTCACCCTCGTCATACAGAAGAGAGGCCTGCAGGCACCTGGGTGCCAGCAGCTGCCCAGTGGCTCTGCGACGCCGGTCTGCAGCTTCTGAGTGTTGGTGCTTTTCTGTACTGGCCTTCCCCACAAGGTGATGAGGTGGCTTCTCAAGTTCTGTCCATCACGCCTGCATTCACAGCAGGAGGAAGGAGGGAGAAGGACAGCAACACGTCAGCCTCCCTGTCACCTCCCTTGAAAGACAGGTTTCTCCGTGGGTCCCGTTGTCAGTCTTGGGTCCCTAGGCCATCCCCCCACTCCCCTAGAAAAATGGGGAGCAGGCAGTTGGTTTGCCATGATCACCTTAGACCAGTTCTCATCCATTGTCCCCCAGAAATTTCCTGCTGCCGACCGATGTGCTCTTCTGTGATGCTAAGGGGACAAAAGAAATGGGCTTTGGCTAAGCAACTGTGTCTGCCATAGTCTTTAATGGCCAAGACCAAGAAAGCCACACATAAAATATACTAATAGTCTTTCATTTTCTATGATGATAATGGAAATGATCGCATTACCACTGCAGAAAATGATCCTAATAGCTAAAAAATGAGAATTTGGCATGCCTCTCAGAAACCTTTGTGGTTTGGCTATCCTTTGATCCATGGGTTTTATTTATAGGCCTCTATTTTCAGGAAATAATTGTAACTGAGTACAGAGATTTAGCTGTGAGAATTTTCCCTGCAGCATCATTTATAACAGACAAAAAACCCAAATCACCCTCAGTGTTCAGCAGTAGAAAATTAGTTACATACACTCTAGCATGACCTTCAAAGTGTGTCTGCACAGCCATGCAGATAACCTGAGAGGAGATCATGTGACGACATGGAAGTATGAATGCCCGTGTTGTTCACTTGGAAAATAGCTGTGAAATGAGACACAATATAATTTTACTTTTAAAAGAAACATGTGTAGCAGATGCGTAGATGCAGATAGAAAATTATCAGAAGTGCATGCAGGTGGGTACTGTGTATATCTGGGTGATGGGATTATAGGTTTGAAATACTTTTCCCCTGGCATCATCACCGTACGGGGTCCTCAGTAACGGAGCAGGCGAAGGATGGGACCTCGTTATTTATTTATTTATTTTTTATTGTTGTTGTATTAGGGACCTTGTTATTTTGATTTGCCTTTTCAGCAAGACTGAGCCATCTTTTCCATAAGTCGCTTACTTTGGATTTTTTTATTCGTGAATCTTGCCGTTTCTTTAGTGGGGTTTTCATATTTCCCTTTTCAGTTTGCACAGACGCAGTGCTCTCCCTCTGTTGGGGGCACGCCCGCACCTCCCCACCCCTGCGGCCCTACCTTTGCCTGTCTCTCTCCTGAGCCCCGAGGGCCCTTCTTCTGCCTCTGTAGCTGGTTCCTGAGCCCACGCAACCCAGCTGGCTACTACCTCTGACTTTCTAACTAAGGCGCTCTTTGCAATCCGAAAACAGAAATTTGCACAACTTGTTCCGTACTGAGGATAATAGCTCCTTTCCTGTTGTACACGTCTAGCTATGACATTTCCTCAGGCTTGTCTCCTTTCTGAGTTAGGCTTCCTCCTTTTATATTCAAACGCTTTAAATTATTGTGGCATCAACGCTGTGGGTGATTTAAACATTTTTTTTCCCAAGTTTAGAAAATTACCCTTTCACCCCTGAAGCTGAATTTTGATAAATCAATTATGTTTGCATGCATATTTTTTTATGGCTTGATTTTAAAGCAAAAACAAACAAAACTCATCTTTTTAACCCTTTGGTAAGGATTTTAATTCAGGTTGCCATACTTTAGTAAAGTTATCTCAGTCATATGTTGAATAATTTTCCCCGTTTGTTATCTTCCTTTGTCATATGTAATTTTTATTTAAAGGGTAGGGCCTGTAATCAGACGTCTGTTAATACCACATATTTTTTTTTTAAAGATTTTATTTGTTTCTAGAGGGAAGGGAAGGGAGGGAGAAAGAGAAGGAGAAAAACATCAACGTGTGGTGGCCTCTTGTGCACCCCCAGCAGGGGACCTGGCCTGCAACCCAGGCCTGTGCCCTGACTGGGAATTGAATCTGGGAACTTTGGGTTCCCGGACCCGCACTCAACCCACGGAGCCACACCAGCCATGGCTAGTATCTTTTTAAGTGATTACTTAAAAAAAATTCATCTGATTGGGTTTATCCTACTTTATTACATTTTAAGCTTATTTTATGACTTTTTTTTTTTTTTAATCACCCACTTGAATGGAAAACAAAACCTTCTACAGACTCAAAGTTCCTCTGAGGACAGGAACCAGATCTTTCAGTGTTCCTGCGTAGTCCCAGCACACGGAGAAGCTAGTAGATATTTCTGAGTGAATGAATTTGCCCGGTTGCGGGAGCACTTGACCACTGCTCATGGTTTTAGGGCTGAGTAGTCCGTCCACTTGTAGAAAGAAGTCAAGGCCAGTGAGCTCTCACTTCTTTTTGTGGAAGCCCATCATATGCCTAGTAAAGCCGCATCTCTTGTCCTCCAGTAATCTGTGGGAACAGTATTGTCATTCACGTTTCACAGATGAGGAAACCGAGGTTCATACCCTGGCTGGTGGCACAGTGGATAAGGCGCCAGCCTGCGAACCCAAAGGTTGCTGGTTCGATTCCCAGCCAGGGCACATAACCAGGTTGTAAGCCAGGTCCATAGCTGGAGGCAGGTGAAAGGCAACCATACATGGATGTCTCTCTCCCTCTCTGCCTCTCTTCCTTCCCTTCTCTCTAGAAATAATAAAGAGTTTTAAAAAAAAAAAAGAAAAGAAAGAAAGAAACTGAGGTTCAGAATGGTTCCTTTGCCTACATCTGAAAGGCAGTGCAGGTCAGGTTTGAATAGCTTAGCTCAGGTAAGCAGTTCAGCAGGTGAGTCACGGGACTCTAGCCTCTAGCCCATGTTCAATCCATGTGAAACCGTCTGCGCCCCGCCCCCAAGGACTGACAGGCGTAAGCATGTGTGAGGGTCGCTGAGTGCACGTAGGAAGACTTCCTCTGCTCTGACTGCTCTCCGTGTCTCAGCCCAATGAGCCAAGAACCCATGTCTTTTTTCCTCTTTCTTGAGACATTGTAGGTTGTTATTATATGTAATAGCATGGTCACCTTGAAGTCCTCTAGGATGTGTGTTTCAGCATATGTGCGACAGTGGCCTGTTGCCTCACTTCTGTGGCGGAAAAAGAAGCCAGCTGAGGACGTAAAGGAGAGGATCTCTAATCGGAACGCGTTGTCCTCTGGGCCCCTGGCTCCGGGTCCCCTCTTCTGTTCCGCAGGCCTTGTCTTTGCTGTAAAAGTTCCTGTGGCCCGTTTAGGAGTTAAAGCTTTTATAAGTCCTTTTCCTTTGAGGAGGAAGTGAGTACAATTCTGTTTTCCATTTTAAGGTAATGGAATATAAAACAAAATCTTTGCAAATGGAAAACACAGTCCTGTAGGCCCAGCGAGGCTCCTGCGTGTGGAGTGGTCTGTGGGAGTCAGGTCTGAGCCCCAGTTCAGGTTTGCCGTTTCCTTGGCTGTGAGCGAGTCTTCACCTCTTTAAGGTCCATTTCCTCATTTCAAGGCTGCACATGAGAATTCCTGTCCTGCAGAGTAGTGGTGAGAAGCAAAAGAATAGATGTGTGCTAAGCCATTGAACCACCTAACACGCGGGTGTGATTGTGCAGGAGAGGGTGGCAGGTGTGCCCACCCCCAGCAAGGACCGTGGGTACCTGCAGGAGCTTTGGTACTAGGTGTTGGGGACAAAGAGGGATGAGTCCCTTGGAACTGAGGATTTGTGCTGAGACTCCAAGAGCTGAGCGAAGGTCTTCACCGCTTGGGGACATTCAGGGTAAGGGGTGGGGGGACAGAGAGGTTGGGGGTCCCCAGCTGTGCCCGCAGGCACCTTGCTCTGGGCAGGCTGGACAGGGCTGTTCACTGACTTGCTGGCCCAGCTCAGGGCCCAGTAAAGCAGTGAGCGGCCCTCAGACCACGTTTGTTGGCTGCATGAGTGTGACACTGGCTGCCGGCGTTTTCAGCCTTTATTGATGGTCCTGGAACAGGCCGGAACAGAAAGGCTGACCTCTCCTGCTCTGACCAGGGTGCCTGGGCCACCAGCGGGCGTCATGGGTTTACAGAGCAGCCCACAGTTGCTGGGCTCAGAAGGGTCCCCGATGCTCAGAAACTCGTCAGCTGGAGCCACGGGGGGCCGGGGCCTTAGTGCTGGCT
The DNA here is from genome assembly GCA_004026585.1 of Noctilio leporinus. Lineage (NCBI taxonomy): Eukaryota > Metazoa > Chordata > Mammalia > Chiroptera > Noctilionidae > Noctilio > Noctilio leporinus. The sequence continues at coordinate 22,238 of PVIW01007323.1, read as the reverse complement.
GACCTTCTGTTTCTCAGCCACGGCGCTCAGCTCTCCTGCTTGTCAGGCCAGCGTGATCCATCACGGAATGTTCTCTGTTCCAACAATGCTTGCTAATTAGAATCCGCTGCCTGTGTGAGTGGTGTGCTTGTCCTGAGACTTTAAGAACTTTTCCCTTTATTATGAAAATACGAAAACACTTTTTAAAATCAGAGAGCACAGTGTAATAAACACCCATGGGCGTATCACCTAGCTGTTAGCAGTTGCCATGTTTCATCTGTTTTATTGTTGTTGAAGCACTTTGACTTGCAGACATGAAAGCATTTCTCGCCGAAATACTTCAGAATTTCTAAATGAGTGTCATTTTCCAACATAACCATAACATCATTAACACTTTTTTAAAAAAGATTTTATTTATTATTTTCAGGGAAAGGGGAAGGGAATGAGGAAGAAAGGGAGAGAAGCATCAATGTATGGTTGCCTTTCATCTGCCTCCAGCTATGGACCTGGCTCACAACCTGGCTGGGAATCGAACCAATGACCTTTGGGTTTGCAGACTGGTGCCTATCCACTGAGCCACCAGCCAGGGCTACATCATTAACACTTCTAATAACATTAACAGTCATTTCTTGATGTCATCTACTCTAGTCCCTGGTCACATTTCCCCACTTGTTCCCTTGGAGTTTTTCTAGTTGGTCCTTTCAAAATAGGGCTCAGTCATAGACTACCTGTCCCTTTTTGCTTTTCTGCATTTTGGTTATTTTATATCTTAAGCTTTTAACATCTAGAACTTTTCTTCTCCTCCATTTTTTGGATGCTTTTGTTTTTCTTCACTTTGACTTGTAAGCGTTTTTGGATCTTTCAAAAGAGATCATGCAGTTTTTCACAGATTCCTTCTACGGTACAACTAAATTTCTTTTTTCCATGTATATTAGTTACTGTTAACCAAAGGTGTTTATTTCTTCCTTTTTTTTTTTTTTTTTATTTTTAAAGATTTTATTTCATTATTTTTAGAAAGAGGGGAAGGGAGAGAGGCAGAGAGGGAGAGACACATCAATGTAAGGTTGCTTTTCACCTGCCTCCAGCCACAGACCTGATTGGAGACCTGGTTTGCAACCCAAAGGTGTTTTTTTCAACCCTTCCTCAGACTAGCTTCAGTACCTTAGGAGTTGGGGTGGATCCAACGTTTGCCAGTGGCATTTATTGGAAGGAGCGTACCTTGTATTCATTTCTTCCTTTGATCTTACATAAAATTCTCCTCCTGGATTTATCTAGAATTTATTGGCATAAAATGAATGCAAAATGATAAAAGTAGGTTCTGCATGTCAGCAACAGAAGAGGTCAAGGAAAACCTCGATAACTCTTCTTTGTGTTCAGTTTGCAGAGAAATTCCAGGAGGTGAAGGAAGCTGCCAGGCTAGCCCGAGACAAGTCTCAGGAGAAGATCGAGACCTCGAGTAACCATTCTCAGGTGAGTGGTTTGTCCCAAGCCAAGCCTGAGGGGATGTGATGATGTGTGTGTGTATGTTTAATGTATTATTTTCAGAGAGAAGGGCAGGGAGGGAGGAAGAAAGGAAGAGAGACATCCATGTATGGTTGGCTTTCACCTGCCTCCAGGTGGGGACCTGGCTGGAGACCAGGCTTGCAACCTGGTTATGTGCCCTGGCTGGGGAATCGAACCAGAGACCTTTGGGTTTGCAGGCTGGTGCCTTATCCACTGAGCCACCAGCCAGGGCCTGTCTCCCCATTTTAACAAGTCAGGTGGGAGATGGAATTCCAGCAGCTCTAGTTTAGCCAAAGGAGATGTGGCCTTCCCAAGATTGATGAGTGACTAAGATGGACCTGTTTCAACCTAAAATAAGACCACCTGCATTCCTGATGTCTCGGTGGGTGGAAGGCTTGACCAAGTGCCAAGGTGATATGTAGAGTCAGGGAAAGGCAGGCATTAGGAGCAGCGATTTGGGTTTGGGATTAAGTGTGTGTAACGGCAAGATGGACAGAAGACTGGGGGGCTGGGAATGAGGGTGCTGTGGGAGGGAGAGATGGGCCTGGAGGTACTGGGGAACAGTGGAATTCTTCACTGGTAGATAGGTTATTATTCATTTGTTTTTAATGAGTAGTTGGCAGACACTGGAGAAGTTTTATGGCAGCTGACCTGGAATTGACCTGAGGGTTACCTGCAGGTGTGCAACAGAGGGTCAGTGAGGAGGCTGTGGGGTGGAGGGGGGCCCGGCCAGGGAAGCCACAGGACGAAGGAGGAAGCGGTGGATGGTGGGGTCAGCTCGTAGGAGGAGGAGGACCACAGGGCCCAGGTTCCTTGAACAGTTCAGATTGACAGCCTTGCTGAAGCTCCAGGTTCACATGGGAGCCGTGGGGTGAGGGACCTCGGGCTAGAGCCTGGGAAGTGAGCCCAGTCATGGGCAGGAAGCCCGCAGAGAAGGCAGAAAAGAAGCCCCATTGTCACTGAGCCCCAGGAAGGAGCCCACCCAGCATGTGGGTGCTGTAGGGAAGAGGGCAGGGAATGTGGGGGTGGGGGCTTGTTGGCCACCATGACTGGCTCTTGGGACAGGAACCTGGGGGGTGCAAGTGCTCCCTGAAGGTAGAACCTTGGTCTGACCTGAGGTTCAGTCCCAGCACCTGTCCTGGGTGAATTGCAGAGAGGATGCCCCGCGTGGGTCTACGGAAGTGAACGTATGTTACACTGAAAGGGGACGGGAGCTTTCCTGATTACTTTTTCACTTTATGTCCTGACCATTTCCTCGTGATTCCACTGTCCCCTTGTAAAACTGGTTTAATGTAGATGGCACTGCAGTGTTTGTGTCAGAACTTAGTCCATTCACATCTATAACTGGAGACATCTGTATAGTTTCTAATTTTTTATTAACACGAATACCACGGTGATGGATACTGTCAAACATCTTTGTGTAGATTAAGTTCTCAAAGTGGAAGGTTTGGGTTAAAAGTAGGGAAATTTTAAAAGCTTTTGATGAACACGGCAAACTTAACCTACAGAAATGTACAGTTCTGACTCCCACCAGCATGAATGAGAGCGATTTTCCCTCCCACACCCTCACCAGTGCAATTTTGTTGATTTGACAGAAGAAAAATGTTTTTTGTTGGCCCTTTTCATTTTGTATTTCTTTACTATGAGATTTTTTCCTTTTTAAAGATTCCACCCACCATTTTTAGAGAGAAGGGCAGGGAGGGAGAAAGAAAGGGAGAGAACATCCATGCATGGTTGCCTGTCACCTGCCTCCAGCTACGGACCTGGCTGGAGACCTGGCTTGTAACCTGGTTATGTGCCCTGGCTGGGGATCGAACCAGCGACCTTTGGGTTCGCAGGTTGGTGCCTATCCACTGAGCCACACTGAGCCCAGAGCTGATACTGATATTTTCAACATGAATTGATTTATGCGTTGTTTTCTGTAAATGTCAATTGCATGTTCTTTTTCTTTTTAAAAATTAAAGTGTTCATCTTTTTGTGTTGACTTCCAAGAACTTTATATTTAAATTTTTGAAGAAGGATTTTATTTATTTACTTTCAGAGCATGGGGACGGGAAGGGAGAAAGAGAGAGGAAATCGATTGGTTCTCTCTCATTCCCACCCTGACCCAGGACCAAACCCAAAGCCTGGGCATGTGCCCTGTTTCACTTTGCAAGATAAAGGCCAAGAACTTTATTTTTTAACCTGGTTATTTTTGAACATACGCAGAGCTAGGTGGAATTCTATAGCAAACCCTCATGGGTCGGCTTTAACCGCCAGGGGTTTACGACCAGTTGTTTCATCTGTGTCTCCCTCCACCTCCCACCGAGTCTTAAAACAAGTCGCAGATATGCTGTCATTTCATCCATCTGTCTTTCAGTGTGTGGCTCTAAAACGTGACCACTCTCTCCTAGGAGTTTCTCCGCATAGAAACAGTTTCCTTTTAGTGTCTGCAAATACTTAGCAGCAGGTATTTCCCCAGGATTTTGTTTGCATTTTCATTTTGCACGTGGCATTTTTTTTTTTTTCTCTGCCATGCAGAAATGTAAATTTAGTCAAATTTGTACATCCTTCCCTTCATCCTTCCTTCCTTTTTTCCTTTATGGTTATTGGAGGCCAAATAAGATCTTGCTGAGATCTCATGCGAGGCGAGATGAGACTTCACTGCATGTGGCAAGTCTGATTAAGGACGGGTCTCAGCGCATTCATGACCATGCTGAACAGCGCTGGGGACAGTAGGTGTCCCTGTCTGATCCCATTCTTTTCAGGAGTGCATGGATCTTACCCGTTGTAGCCTTAGGCCTCGTAATAGTTTCTCTTTTTCCTCATTCACTGTTTCTTGTTCCTTATTATAAACCTTTCCTCTTTTAGTTGGTGGCTGCCGTCTGTGTTATTAAGGAGACCAGGTATCCAGGTTTCTTAGGTTGAGCTGGGAAGTGCCATCTTGTCCTTGAAGGGCGTGGACTTCGGGACTCGAGTGGACCTCTCGGGCCTTGGCCTTTGCTCTTGGTGGCCTTTGACTTGTTGGCCATTGCTGTGTGTTGGTCAGATGAGTTGTTCCCTGATGCTCAGAAACAGCTTCTCCTTACCCCCGACGCGCTGGCCTTGTAAGCAGGGTGAGGGGGTCACTCTGGCCAGGAACCTGGGTGTGAAACGCCATCTTCCACGCAGGCATCCAGCGTCAATGGGACGGACGACGAGAAGGCCTCTCACGCGAGCCCAGCTGACATCCACCTCAAGTCCGAGAACAACAAGCTGAAGATCGCCTTGACGCAGAGGTAAGGGGGTGGCAATCCAGGTGCTGTTTTCTCCAAGCCCAGCGCTCGGAAGTGGGGAGGGACCAGCCCGTGTAGCCAGCCTGTCCCCAGCACACAACGCCGCTGGCCTGGCGCCTAATTCCTGTGACCTGACCTAGGATCCCAGAGAGCGCTGTGGCCCTTAGACCCAGCCACTCTGTGGATCGTGGGTTTTGTCAGGTACTTCAAAGAGCACAGCCGGGACCAGCCTCTCTCCTGACATGTCAGGCAAGTCTAAGGACTATTTTTGGTCGTTGAAGTCACAGTGAGCCGCCTGCATGAAAGCGTTTCAGCCCTAAAAATAAATGTTTTGAGGTCCCAGTTCAACGGAGAAGTGAGTTATAGGAATTGGGAGTGAAGCCATTTCCCCAAACCAGCTGAAGTTCTCAGTCATCGGTCCTGAAATTAATCCGATAATTACACTTTCATCTCTTCTTCCTGCTCTGTTGGGAACAGTCCTTGCTGCTGTGGCATGAAAGACAACGCAGACTGTTCCGTACAGCTGCATTTCCTTATCCAAGAGCCTTCAGCGGCAGAGGGCCCCCCAGCCTCGCAGCGTTAAGGGGTGGCCCGCAGGGCAGGCTCTGCCCGTCACTCAGGCCACTGTTGGCGGTGGGGGGTCCTCTAAAGAAACAGCCGTCTGAGGGGAACCTGGCTCCAGTCTGTTTGTTTTTAAAAACTTCTGCAATGAACACATAAGATCAAAGAGAAGCATGGGTATGCTGTGGGTATTTTGAGGGGCCCTGGGGGTGTCCCTCAGGCCTGTGCTGAGAGCCCCAGTTCTGCCATCTGGGGGGCCCAGTCTCTGTCTGCCTGACTCACACGCCTGGATCCCTGTAAAGGCTCCCCGGGGTGCAAGTGACCGTGGGGCCCTCATCAGTCACGTGTGTGCCTGTGAAACCAGGGCCCCTGGGCCCCAGGACCAGGGTCAGGAACTTGCTGAGGGGGGCGCGGGAGCTTCCTGGGGGCTCTCCTGGTCGGCCGGCACTTCAGAGCGTCTGTGCACGAGGCTCCAGGTCTGTGTCGGGTCAGCTGCCAGCAGGCGGGAGGGGTCTTTCCTCTGAGCTTGGTCTGTTCCTCTATAAGAATTCTGTACTTTTCTAAAATGAACCTTTAGGAAAACAGCCTGGCACAGCAATGGGTTCACACTGAAGTCAGGCGGCTCTCACCGGGCACTCGGTGGCCCAGCCAGTGCCTGGGTGGGAGAGGGGGTGGCAGGTTTCCTTCCCCGGGCGGGCAGTGGACAGGGGGACAGACGGCACCCGCTGTCCCCGTCACCGCCTGGCCTCGCCTTGCAGCGCGGCCAACGTGAAGAAATGGGAGATTGAGCTGCAGACCCTGCGGGAGAGCAACGCCCGGCTGACGGCAGCGCTGCAGGAGTCCGCCACCAGCGTGGAGCAGTGGAAGAGGCAGTTCTCCATCTGCCGCGACGAGAACGACCGGTTGCGGCACAAGGTGGGCTCCGGGGGCTGCAGGGCACCTGCAGGAGGGAGTGGGGGGCAGGCTGCTTCTCACCCCCACTTCCCTTGCTTGCCCCGCCCGCCTCGAACCACCCTCCATCTCCATGACTGGTTTGTTACTTTTATTGAACAGACTCATAACTCCCATTGCAAAGAAGATAAGTGGGCGGCCGCAGCATCGCCCCTGTAGGCTGCGCCCTCTGGTGCCACTGCGGGTGGCCCTTCCATCCTGGGCATTTTCTGCGTGCAGGGATCCGAGGTGGAGGGGAGGGACCGGGGGTGAGTGAAGAAAATAGACTCAGGAAATGGCAGAGAAGCGTGTGCTCAGAAATCATGCTTCGCGCACGTCTCTGTTTCTGACACGTGGCTGTGGAGGTGAGAAAGGAACCCCGACCCCTGAGGTGGGAGAGGTGGGCGCTGACCGCTGCCCTGTGCCCGAGGCTCTGCTGTCCTCCCGCACCAGCACTCTGATGGCTTCCCTGTCACCACACGCGCTCTGCGGAGTCGACGAGGTAGTTGGGGGCGTCCTGAGAATCCCGTGAGCTCGCTGGGCTGACCTCTCTTCATACCCACGGGCTGCGAACACAGCCTGGTTGTTCAATGGGATTTCCAGGGGACATATCACAGTGACATTGGTGTCCCTGCCCCCCAACCTGCCCCGTGACCAGTGGGGCTCCGAGACCACTGCGCTATTTCACCACCTCAGCTGGCGCAGAGAACTGCCTGGTGCTGCTTTTCCCTCTCGGCGCCCAGCGTGCTGACAGCGAGGGCGCCTGGCCGAGTGCCGGCTACACGTCCCTCCTGGGCGGTGGATGCACCTGCCAGAGGGGTCGATCGCCCTTCTTTCTCTTTCCAAGCAGACCGACAGCAGCGCCGGGCGGGGAGGGAGTGCCCCCCAGGAGCTTGTTTCAGGGCTGAGGCTTCGCCAGCAGGTCCTTGCTGGGGTTTGGCCGCCGGCTGGTGCAGGCCCCCAGGACGCGGCCTCCTGCCTCCAGCCGTGCGTTCACCCCGAGACCACATGCACGTGGCGTTTGTGCTGCATGTGGGCTCCGCTCCTGCCACCCACTCTGAACTCACGCTTCGTCCCCCCGAAACGCTCACCATCAGACGGCTGTGCCAGGGGTCTTCGCCTTGGCCTTCCGAGGGGTCCACTGGGAGGGAGACAAAGGGACCGTGGGGATTTGCCAACTCAGCCAGCACGTCTGCCGATCCCCCGAAGGGGCCTGCAGGGCAAGCTTCTGGGGCCACAGCAGGAAAAGGTCACCTTGGTTTCAAAAGTTTGAAATGTCAGCATGTCCCATTTGGTGGCCAGTGTCCCACAGTGCGCCTGGGCCCACCCTAGTGGCTTAAACCCTTGAAACAGAATACTTGAGCGTGTGATTAAAATGATGTAAAATCATCCGGGGAGGAGCAGATGGATTCATGGTACATCGGTCCCGTGCGCGTGGGGGGAGCCAGAGCCCAGAGCATCGCCAGGCCAGGTCTAGCGGCTGAGGGTGGGGGTTGGCTGCGTGAAGTTTGATCGTGTCCACAAGAAGCGTCGGTGGGGTTGCATATGGTTTATTTTAAAATAAATAAACACAGCGAGCACGGGCAGCGCTGTGGCGACCTTTTGTTCGTTGACAAAAATACACTAGCGTCCCAGCCTCACGGGTGCTGTTTCCTCCAGATCGACGAGCTGGAGGGGCAGTGCGGCGAGATCAACCGCGAGAAGGAGAAGAACACGCAGCTGAAGATCCGCATCGAGGCGCTGGAGTCGGAGCTCCGGGAAAAGGAGACGGTGGGTCGCGGTGTCCGGACGGCGCCCCTCCATGCGCTCTGGGCCTGGGGGTGACCTCTGCCCACGGACACAGCAGGTGACTGCGGGCACGTGACCGGCCCTGCCAGCCGCCCGGACACCCGTGCGCAGACAGACGAGAGTTACATCAGACACAGACACCCCGAGCCCGCGGCCCCCGCAGTGTCTATCATGTGGTCCGTCGCTCGGACCTGCGGGGGGGTGGGGTGGGGAGGGGATGCTGAACATTGAACCAAAGACTCGGGAATCCTTTAAAAATCGTCTGTCATCAGAGGTTGAGTTCTGCTGTTGAATTAATGCAGCGAGAGCCAGCAGCTCATTTCCTGGGAGGAGGACAGCAAAGGACAGACACGGGAGACGTGTGCCCACAGCCCACGGAGCAGCTGCGGGGCTAAGGGCGCACGTCACCGCCAGGACTGTTCATGCAGACAGTACAGGTTGCGAAAGCCACCTCCAGGCCAACGTGCCCAAGGGGGAGGATTTTCAAGAATACGTTTCACGTGACTTGTTCTCATATTCTTCTTCGAACTTCTGTCTCCTGTAGGAGTTGAAAGACCTCCGAAAACAAAGTGAAATCATACCTCAGCTCATGTCGGAGTGTGAATACGTCTCTGAGAAGCTGGAGGTACGGGCGGGACGCTCGGGTGGGAAGGTGTGTCTGCCCGGTTACCCTTTTCTCCTGGGTCGCCCCGCACTGCGGCCAGAGGCCGCCTCTGACTGCTGGTGAAGGCTCAGCAGCTTTGGTTTTTGGGTTTTCCCCTTTGCCAAGGGGACAGAGGAAGGGCTGAGGGCGTGACACCTGGGTGCTGTTGGGTCTTGTCACACCCTAGCCAGTGACCTGGCACCCGTCACCGTGGGCAGACCCTGTTCACTGGCCACAGATTCTGATCCACAGAAGGAGGGTTTTAACCTCCTCTTCTACTTCCCAGGTCCCCTGTGCTCGGCACACTGGGCCCCAGTCCCAGGAACTGGCTGGGTTGTCACAATGGAACTGACGGGCCTCTGCTGACCCTTCTGGGACAGCGGCTGAAAATTGCTTTGTGCTGGGACGTCAGGCTTCCTCTGCGGGGCGTTGGTGGCAGGGTCTGTCAGCACTGGGCTCCAGGCAGGCCCCTGAGCCTTGTGTTTTGTGTAAGAACATGTCTTTCAGGCTGGATGTGAGTCTTACGGTGTCTGTCAGCACTTCTGCCAGGGCACAGGCAGGAAAGACGGCCCGCTGGAAGGCCCCTGCCTAGTGTGCGAGGGCCTGGCATGTCTGGGGGGCAGAACGCACAGTGTGGCCACAGCAGGTCTCAGCAGACTGACGACCCCATCGCTGTTCTCCAGCCTCTTCTCCCTTTTGTGTTGCTTCAGGCAGCAGAGAGAGACAATCAAAACCTGGAGGACAAGGTGCGGCTGCTGAAGACAGACATCGAGGAGAGTAAGTACCGGCAGCGCCACCTGAAGGTGGAGCTGAAGAACTTCCTGGAGGTGCTGGACGGGAAGATTGACGACCTGCACGACTTCCGCAGAGGCCTCTCCAAGCTGGGCACCGACAACTAGGAGCAGCCGGTGGTGCGGGGGTCCCGGTGTGTGCCAGGCGGCTGGGCCTGCGCCCTCCTGCCGGCACTGCTTCCTCCGCCAGTGCGGGAGCTGCGGGTCCCCTGCCTGCAGGACAGGAAGCCCCTCCCCTGCTCCAGCCTCTCCTGGTTGTGTGGACGCGGCAGATTTTGACTCAGGAACCAGAACGAGGTCTCCCGTAAACGTTCGCGCAGTCAGGGCAGGGAGGTCTCTGTCTCTCCCATGGGTGTTGCCACCTACGAACTGAAATAAGTTTTCTAATGCAAACGGGAATATCCCTTACACCTCCTTTTTTGAATCGCATTCATAGTATTTGAATGTCCACCAGGCGCCCTTGTGGGGCGTGGAGGGAGAAAATCCCTCTCAGTAAGTATCCAGATGCTTTAGAGCAGCTGCTCAGAGGACTTGTCGGGGGATGAAGACAAGCGTTGGGGGTGCGTTTTCCGGCACGGGGTGCACCTGCCCCCGCCCTGCCCCCGCCCTGCCCGTCTTTAAGGTTGCGACCTGGGCCTGCCCTTGGTTTTAATTTCTGAGCAGGTGGCCGTGCTGTGGGAACAGCACGCAGTGAGGGTGCCCAGCACAGTGCCTGGCACAACGTAGGTGCTTAATAAATTTTTGTTCAGTGAAACATACACACAGAAGTTAGCGTTTTAATCAAATCCCAGCCGCGTCCCTGCGGAGCAGACCTGCATCCTGGTGCGCTGGGTCACCACCAGGCAAACCCACAGTTTGGCCCAGTGGCCCTGCAGCAGCAGGGAGGGTGGCAGGGGCGATGGCAGGAGCTGGTCTGACCTGCCCCCTCCAACCAGGTGGGGTCACCCTCCCTCTGCAGTCCTGGGAGCTGTTGGGCTCCAGGACCCCTGGCGGGCCCTGTGGTGGGGCTGCCCCAGCCAGGGCGGGTGGGATCCTGTGTTGGGCTTGGACAGCTGAGAGGGAAACCACACCAGCCGCGAGGGAGAGGCAGCTCCAGAGGCGAGGTTTGGCCTTGGTGACAGAGCAGCTGGGACCATGTCCGCCTCTGTCTACCTGAGTTCCTGCTGGGGACGGGCCGGAGCCGCACACTGCTCCTCTCCCGGAGTGCTCGCTGGGCCTCCTTTGTGGGGAGCAACTGCCCCTGGCCTGGCGCAGCGGTGGACACCCCTGGCCTTCAGGAGAGGGCAGCCTGGTGCCCCTCCCAGCTTTGGGAAAGACGCCCTCCCTGCTGAATCTGGGTGACCAATAACGCAGCCTGGGGGAGGGCAGGGCACCCACTGAGCCGCGAGTCCTGCTGCTCTGCGTCCTCTAGCTGACCCCTGAGCAGGGAGGCTTGTTTGGGCTGGAGGAAGAGGACAGCTGATGACCTGGAGGCCAGTCCACTGGTCAGCAGACAGGGCGCTGGAGGCCAGACGTCAGCAGGGGTCCCCTGATGCCCGCCACCCCTGTCTGTCAGGTGACTTGTGAATCTAGAAGGAGCCAACTCACCTGATAGCAGCATGCCCAGGGGGGTCTTCATAGGAAGGGGGAGCGGCAGGAGCCCCCTGTGCTTCCTAGCAGTGACTAGAAAACTCTGGAAGCCATAGAGGTGTCCCCACTGGGCTGCTGCACCCCTGTGCGTCCCTGACCTCTGATGCGTTTGGTGAGCCCCTGGCAGGTCGTAGACGGGGAGGGTCTCGGGTCCCTGTGGGGTGCAGCTCACCTGCCTGACTGTTGCAGCCCCCGGGCTGGGAGCTATGGGCTCTGAGTTCAACGGTCAGTGCAGCTTCCAAAGCCCTGGACGTGGCGTGGCGATCCTCTGCTTCCCTGTAAAGACCTTGCTGTTTCTTCATTTACTTCCTGTTGAGGAGTATGGCCTGGACAGTCAGCCAAGAGACTGGCCCTGTCTGACAGCCTCCGTCAGGCCTGGTGAGCGAGGGCCCAGGACCATGCAAATGACCGCAGAACGCGTCCTGGTTTCCACCTGAGCCAGTGTGACGTGTGCTAGGCCATGTCTCCAGGCTGGGCACCAGCATCCTTACTTGTCTGCATCGTAAGCCGGGTGCAGGCAGGATAGGAACCTGTCACTTGTAAACATGCAGCCACGTTGTGCTGCTGGAAGGTTTAGGACCAGCAAATGTGTTCTCATTTGCAGCCGATGCCCCCTGACTTGGATGTCGGTGGGACGGGCTGCCTGATTCTCGGTTAGCTCTCTGATGGTCCTTAAAGGTAACTTTGACTCCCGTGTAGACCCGGCTGGGTGTGCGGCAAAGTTGCGAGTGGTGTGGGGCAGGTGATCAGGCCTTCAGGGGAAAGAGACCCAGTGTCAACACCAGACCTGGAACGTGTGTGGTATCCGTGCGTCACTTCCATAGGCGCCTGCACGCTGTCACTTCAGGCCTTAGCGGGTGAGCAGGCTGACCAGAGATCTTTCTGACCCCTTTTTTTGTAGACCGGAGGCGGAGATAGAGAGTGACACGCCCAGGTCCCCAGGTGGTGGCCAGCCATGTGAGCTCTGCCTCCAGAACCCCGGGACCGCGGGCCAGTGCCTTTCTCTGCGCCCTGCTGCCGCTCGCCCTTTGGTCGCCCTTGGGTGCCAAGAAGAAGAATTCTCTTGTGTTCCGATCAGAGCACATGCTGCTGTTCCACCATTTTAACATGTCCACTGCCACTGACAAGTTACACATGAGCGGATCAGAACGGAAGCATCCTGGTTTTGCTGAGAACTGTCCAAGAGAGTGTTAGTTGAAATGATGTCCACGTTCTGAGCCACATGTGTGACCGGCTCATTTTGAGCTCTGTGGCTGGCTTTCGTGGGGGTGGCAGTGTGCTTGGGGGGAGGCCCAGCGACCAGAGTGGCAAACTGCATTCTGGCTGCGGGGTCTCTGGCTGCAGCCCACCCTCCTCCCCGACGGGAGCCAGCTCAGTGCAGCAAGCAGCTGGTGGCTCTGTGGCCGGAGGAAGGTGAACAGGACCTGCCCCACCCCAGGACTGTCCACCACAAGCCACCAGCCTCCTCATGGCCTCCAGCCTTGGGCAGGCCACAGGCTCAGCCTTTAGGATGGTAGTTTGCTGACCCTCAACTAGTATGTTGTCATGTGACGATCGTTAGTGATACGTCAAATCAAATATATTAACATGTTGCCTAAACGCATCACCATCAGCCCATTTGTGATCAAAAGAGTCCTTTTCGTAGAAAATTCTGCTCTTTAAAGCCAACCCCTGGGTGGTCCAGGGACCTCACCCTGAGACCCCACGTGAGGCCTGTGCCCTCTCAGAAGGAGGGCAGCGGAGATGTGACGTAGAACAGGCCCTCAAAAGCGGGGGTCGGCCACAGCCACCTCTGTCTGCTGTCTGCTCCTCACTGAGGGCGGGTGGTTCACTCCATCCGTCCTTCTAGAAGGTGACTCTTTGCTTCACATGACATGTCACTGATGGTGAAGGACGGGGGATTGAAACTCGAAGCGTGCAAATCGATGTCCCTATCTATTTGTCAGTGATACACATGGTTTAAAAGGGTTGTAATTTCTGATTACATGGTTTCCCACGAAGAAATCTCATCTCTTACCAGGATGGTCGGGGTGTCAGCACACGGAATCCTGTGTAGAAATGTGTGTTACTTGCACCTACTTTCCGTACCCCTGTCTCAAGAATACGGGTTTTCTAGTTCCTCTCAATGCCATCCAGGCAAGAAGGTAACTTTGGCGAGAACCTGACAGCTGGATGGACCGGTCTAGAAAATTTAGGACTGTGTGCCCCTGGCCGGTGCCAGAGAAACCTTGTGGAGGCTGGGCTATGGGCTGTTCTGGCAGGTGATTGACAGGTCTGATGGTTCGCAGCTGTGGGAAATGCGTTACTCTTTTTTCACCCTGTGGTACCACTTTGACTGTCAAGGCCTGACCAAATACATGGCAGCGATGTCTTAGGATGTGACAGGCAATTAGGCATTTATTGCATCAAACATAAGAATTTAACAATTAGTCGGAGGTGGACAAGTGGACTTTCCCAAGAATACCATGTTGGTTTTTTTTTTTTTTTTTTCCTTTTTTAAATGGCTTTTTGGTACATAAATAATATAGACTTTTAATTTTATACATAAAAGACACTACAGATGAGTGAAAAGAGAAAAAAAATCGCCTGTTTTATACCATCTCATGATAACCACTGTTAACATTTTGGTACATATCTTTTCAGACTTGTTTTTCTATGCCTAATTTGTGTTACTACTTTTTTTCATGAAATACAATTATACATACCATTTTAATACCTTGCTTTTTGTTTTTAGCAGTAAATTGTGAACATATTTCTGTATCAGTTAATGTGTGATTTCATCATTTTCTTTTAAGATTTTGTTTATTATTTTTTAGAGAGAGGGGAAGGGAGAGGCAAAGAGATAGAGACTCCAATGCATGGTTGCCTTTCACCTGCCTCCAGCTACAGAGCTGGCTGGAGACCTGGCTGGGAATCAAACCAGCGATGTTTGGGTTCGCAGGCCAGTGCCTATCCACTGTGCCATCAGCCAGGGCTGGAGCTAATTTTCACATGCACTTTTTAATTAAAATGAGACCCTTGCTAACAAGTGGATGATATTCTTGTATAGTTTTACCTATTCATCACCTCTGGCCAGTTTTCTCAGGTGTTTGACTATCTCATTGATTTCTACAGGGTGTTTTTTCCCCATGAATAGTGTAAAAATACTAAGTTGTATGTATGACGTCTATAAAATGTTCAGACATTGAAAAACATCTATCTTTTTCTTTACAGTTTTTCCCTTTGCTGCCACACTTAGGAAGATCTCTCTGATCCTAATTCCAAGATTGTATAATTAATCACCAGTATTTTATTCTTGTATTTTTATTTATGAAAAAGAAAAAACAAATCCGTGATTCATCTGAAATTTATTTTTTAAGCTACCCCAACATCATTTTCTGTTTTTGCTCGCCACCTGATTCTTGTGTAGTTTTTCTTTTTCTTTTTTTTTTCTCTTGTGTAGTTTTAGATGTCCTTCCATGCTCATTCCAGACTGCATGTTCCAATTAACTAAACTTTTTCAAAAATTGCCTTTATTTTTTGTATATTAATATTTCTGAATATTTTTAAATCCTAAATCCTACACATCACTTTATAATGTTTAAAATAGGAAATTTCCTAGCTGGTAGCACAATGGATAGGGCACCAGCCTGTGAACCTAAAAGTTGCCGGTTCCATTCCCAGCCAGGGCACATAACCAGGTTGCAAGCCAGGTCTCCAGTCAGGTCCGTAGCTGGAGGCAGGTGAAAGGCAACAATACATTTATGTCTCTCTCCCTCTCTGTCTCTCTCTCTTCGCCTCTCTCTAGAAATAATAGAATCTTTTAAAAAATAAATTTTTAAAAAGTAGTAATAAAATTGGAAATTGGATTGCATAAAATACATAGGTTACTATAGAGAGAATTAATGTCTTTATACTATTTAACCTTTTCTTTCAGTAAATTTATAAAGTATTAAGTTCCCCAGTGTCTAGGTAACTTTTAAAAATTAAAAATAAAAATTTTTTTATCCTCACCCAAGGACATTATTTTTCATTGTTTTTAGAGAGAGATAAAGGGAGAGAGAGAGAAGCATCCATCGGTTTTACATCCTATGTGCTCAGCCTAGGGATTGAACCCACAACCTTGATATGTGCCCTGATTGGGAATCACACCTGCAAACTTTTGGTTACAGGACAACGCTCCAACCCGCTGAGCCACACCGGCCAGGGCAGGTACAGGTCATTTTTGTAGTTGTGGTTACTATATTGTAAATGAGCTCCCCAAGTACTGATTATTCACAGAAGGGTGTACACCACCACTATCTTTTAAATGAAAAGTAAGTCCACTGATTTTCCAACTTAAAATAGTAACAGTTGAATAAATGTACACGTTAGGAAAAATATAATGTAGGTATTGAAAGTCTCCCACGGTTAAAAATCCGGCTGCCCCAAGATGAACCATCAAGTGATGCTCCACCCCTTCTCCTACCTGCGTGTCCCTTGGCTACCGGTGTTGGGCCTCTTTCTGTATGTGCACCTAACCTACCTCATTCTCCTGAACGCGGCACAGAGTGTGCGCTCGTTTACCTGGCTACGTAACTTGGGAATGTGTCCATGTTGTAGCTAGCCCAGGACTGAATTCTCTTTCATACCAGTAGTTTTGTTGTTATTGTTCGTTCTTGTGGCTTATTTTAGGTGGATTAATAGTTTTGGGTAGGGAGGATAAGTTTACTTCCTCATCTCGTTGACCAGCACTTTTAGAACATTAAAGAGCACATACAAGTATATATAATTGTGCTGGTACCGTACGTTATTCTTTGTATGTGTTGTTTTATAATTTAGCAAGATTACCTCCAGTGTTTCTCTAAAAATATACATTTGACTCTTTTTGGGTTTTTTTTTTTTTTTTTTTTTTTTTTTTTTTTTTTTTTTTTTTTTTTTTTTTTTTTTTTTTTTTTTTTTTTTTTTTTTTTTTTTGTATTTTTTTTTTTAAGATTTTATTTCATTATTTTTAGGAAGAGGGGAAGGGAGAGAGGCAAAGAGGTAGAGAGACATCCGTGTATGGTTGCCTTTCACCTGCCTCCAGCCACAGACCTGACTGGAGACCTGGTTTACAACCTGATTCTGTGCCCTGGCTGGGGAATCGAACCTGCGACCTTTGGGTTCGCAGGCCGGCACCTTACCCACTGTGCTACCAGCCAGGGCTACATTTGACTCTTAATATAGACATTCTTAATATTTAAATTTATGTATTAAGGTTTTCTTCTTCTTTTAGTATGCTGAAAGTATTAGTAATGAAGTTAGAATTTTCTGACCTTTTTTTCGCATCTGTCAAGGTGATCAAGTGGTTTTTCTTTATCGTGACTTACGTTGAATTCTTTCAGTAAATCTGTTCATGGTAAGGCACCTCTGCATTTTTGGAACACCCTCATGGAATGTCATCTGTCTAATGTGCATCTCCACTCTGTTAACAGTGGTTATTTATGATAGGTTGGTTATGGCAGATTTCTGTCTTCTTATCTGTATTTGATGATTTTTCTATAAGGTTCATATATTACTTGTATAATAAAAAAAGATCTCTAAAATAAAATATTCTGGGTTTGGTTTGCTCATATTTGGAATTTTTCATATATTAAGATAGATAATTGCTGTTTTCTTTTTTTCTGTCTCTGTCATTTGGTTTATGTTAACATCTTTTTTAAAAAAGACAAAGAAAAGAAAACAACTTGGGAAACTCTTTTTTTCTATGCTCTGGAATGGTTTTAAAAGTATTTAGAATTTTTGCTCCTTGAAGTTTTTATAACATCTATAAAAGTGCCCAAGTCTAGTGCCTTTTTAGGAAATAATCTTTGACAGTGTTTTCCATGTTCATAGGTCTCTTCAACCTTTCTCCCTGTTCTGTAAGTTTTTGGCTATTCTCATTTCCCCAGTAATGATTCTGTGAAGATGCTCAGATTTGCTACCATCAACTTGTGTTCCCCATTCTTGTTCCTTACTATGGGCACCATGCTTTCCTTACTTCTGATGACATTTTCCAGAATTAGCCTGTCTCGCTAGAAATTGTAAGCCTATGAGTTTTCTTCTGATCACTTCTTTGTACATACTTTTTAAATTTTTTAGGTATGGAGTTACAAGTAATTTCAGATTTTACTTTTACCGAAGAGTTATTCGAGATTATACTTTTTCATTTCCGGACAATTTGGTATTTGTCGTGGACACTGTTGTTGTTAACATTTGCTATAAATTTCTAGTTGTACTACCTTGCTGTCAAAGAGGGTAAGGCCTGTACAATTCCTGCACTTTGGAGTTTATTTACGTTTTTTAGGACCTAATAGATTGTTCATTTTCGTAAGTATTCCCAGGAAACTGCAAAAAAAAAGGTGTATTCTTTGAAGGGAACAAAATTCCATCTTTATATGTTAATTTGATCTTATTAATTATAGGCCTTCAATTTTTCACCTACTTGAGTCAGTAAAAACTAAACAGAAAGTATGTTAACCTCCCACTGCTGGTGTCTATTTCTCTTGCGTTTCCACGGTTCATGTGTTTCAGTACAATGCTATTGGGCAAATTCTCTTTTTATATTGAAGGGACATATTTTTTCCTTTAAAGCCTTGTATACCTTTGTGAATTTTACCTGATTTTGTTGTAACCGCTGTTTATGTTGAAATACATCATTCAGTAACATATGTTTGTGTCTCTTTTTACGTCAGCAAAACTCCTTCAGAAGCCTTTGTGTCCTTTTTTCTTTTTAAATTTTAAAAGATGTTATTTATTATTTTTAGAGAGAAGGGCAGGGAGGAAGGAAGAAAGAGAGAAAAGCATCAACGTATGGTTGCCTTTCACCTGCCTCCAGCTACGGACCTGGCTGGAGACCTGGCTTGCAACCTGCTTATGTGCCCTGGCTGGGAATCGAACCAGCGACCTTTGGGTTCCCAGGCTGGTGCCTTTCCACTGAGCCACCAGCCAAGGCTCTTTTTAATTTTTAAAAAAAGATTGTATTTATTTTTAGGGAGAGGGGAAGGGAGGGAGGAGAGGGAGAGAAACATCAATGTTTAAGAGATACATTGGTTGGTATCCTCTTATACTCCCCCAACTGGGAATCTAGCCCTCAACCCAGGCATGTGCCCTGACTAGGAATCGAACCTGTGACCTTTTGGTTCACAGACTGAGCCACACCAGCCAGGGCAGCACATTTTTCTTCTGCGGGCACGTCTTCCAAGCAGAAGGCTGTGAGAGTATGTGCCTGTGTTCCTGGCTCTGGAGGGGAAAGCTAATCTCAGAGATTCCTTCTACCAGAAAAAGTTTCCCAGAGTTTTTTGAACAGATTATTCATGGGGCAGAGTCTATGCTAGACAGAGAAGCAGCTTTTTCCAAACACATGCTGAAGTGTGAACCTCAGCCCACAGCTCAAGAGTGAAAGGAGTGTGGTCTCTACTTTCCCTGCATGCAAGTCCACATCGGCTGTGAGCCCCATTCTACCAGCCTATGCAAGTTGATCTCAGTAATTCTGGGGCCCTCTTTTCTGTGGATATGAGTCTGCCAAGGTGTTGGGGGGAAGGGGTTTGTGTCTGCCGAGATGCCTCCTCTCCCTGCCCCGTCTCCCCTGTTCTTCACCCCTGTAAGGCACAGCCTTCCCTGGCTGCTTCACCTCTGTGCTCCATCTGCTCCTGCATTTCCTGGGGCCTGAAATCCTGTCCTTGCTCCGACCCCATGCGCCTCCTTCAGCCCAGGTCAGAGGCCTTACCGTTAGGATTAAAATCAGCGCTGCCCAGGGACCTTCTCTCATTCCTCTTACATAGATCTTTTCACACTCACAGCGCCTTTAAGGTTTAATTTGTGTGTTCATTTCACAGGTATTTCATGAGCACATGGATGCCCAGGCCTGGGAACACAGGCCTGAGGGAGCCCACTGGTGTCGCAGAATAATGCATTTACCAACTTCAAGTTCAACCCAGTCCTGACTGTGCCATTTGTAAAAATATCCCCTTCTCTCCGTAGAAATATTTCGGGGCTAAACTTGACCTGTATGGTGGGAAAGAAGGCCTGGGGCACTGCCGCCTAAGCTGCCCCTGGGGTCTGGACCCTGGGGTTGGACGGAAGCCCTGTGGGAGCCCAGGATCGCCGTGGCAACACGAGGTTAGTGAGGCTGCTTCAGAGTTGAGAAGTGCGGGTTCTGCCTTGGATTGGTCCCGTCCCCTTTCCTTGCTTTACCACTTGACCCCCGCCCCCCCCACACACGGAAGACTGCATTCCATAGTTAAGATTTCATGTTTCCATTTCCTCATGAGTGACACTGAAACATGATAAATACTTATATGAATTTATAGAGTACTTGATACACAAAATAATTTTGTTTAAAATAATTCCTGAATATCGTGTTCACATCCATACCTTTCAGCAGCAGGAGACCCACACAGCACACAGGGGACACAGCGGGAGCCTGAGTGCTGTTCGCCCCATGTCACGTGCGCGTGTTTCGGAGGGAGGGACTGAGTCTGCAGCGTCCTCGTGAACCAGGTACTCCTCTCCGGCCAGCAACACTTGCTCTGGGTTCTCAGACCCCAACTGCAGTTTGGTGCGTGCAGGTCACCACTCTGCTGCCGTGACTTTAGGGGCCACCCATTGAATAGCAGCTGCGACACCACACGCAGCCCAGCCAGTCAGGCGGCACGTGGCCAGCCGGCCTTGTTCACGCTTCTCAGGAGCGGGCGTGGGCTTCTCTCCACGCAGCGCGGTGCCCTTGGCCTTGCACAAGAGCTCAGTGGCCCCACTCACTGAGACCATCTTCCTCCTCCTCCTCTTCCTCCTCTGAGTCGGCAGACACCCTCTTGATTCTCTGGAGCGCAGCCTTGATGCTCTTCTCCAGGTCGCTGGTGGGTTTGCTGCTGGGGCTCGGGTGAACTTTCTTCAGCGTGACACCCTGCCGTATGGCAGCCAGGATGTGCTCGTTGACGGAGGCGTGGGGAGGGACCAAGGCGGGCGTGTCCACCTTCTGGGCAGGGGCCCTGTCCCGTCTTAAGGAGGCCAGCACTTCATCCATGGACCCTGAAATTGAGTAAACAGAGCAAGTGCTGTCAAGGACTTACTCTTTCTCCCCAGGATGCCCAGACATTTTTGTATTAAAGGTGTTAGGTGACATCAGTTAGTGCCATGGTTTAAATAAATGATCATCGTTCATTTATTTAAAGGCATGTTTCCATGACCTGCTAGAAAGGTCAACCATAAGTAAGCCCCCTGAGCGAATCCAGGATAATTCTATAAAATATGATCATATTTTATCATGAGCACGTATTTTCCGCAGCCGCTCACAGGTTAGCTACAGCATATGTGTTGCAGTGGACACAGGGATACTCTCTCCCTTGCTCCTGAAGTGTCACAGTCCCCGTGTGTGAACGACCTGACCTGTGTGCAGGACTCTGGTACCTCTCAGGTTTCAGGTCCATGTGCCTCCCCACTTTCAGAAAGACCTACTCAGGGCCTGCACCTGCTCTATCTCTGCCTTCAGTCTTGGATGTTAGTCAGTGATGACTAATGAGTCAGTGTGACAATGAAGTGAGTAGGTTTCCACACAAGAAAAGCTTTCAAGTAAAACTTTAATCAGGAGCTCAGTGAACCTGGCGGGGGTGGCACTGGCGTGTCTCTTTGTATGTAAAGTCTTTAATGCCACCTACATTACTCCCAGGTAATTTACATGCTCTGTTCTGGGGTGTGTGAAATGCTGTCAAAACACAAATTAGATCAGCGTTTCAAAGGCTTAGAGAGTAGAAGCTTTTTCACTCTGGCACTTTGAGACCCCTGAATGGGATTGGTGAGCACCTGCTGGAGGCAGGGGCATGCCTGTGGCCACTAGTACAGGTTTTCCAGGAAATAGTCATTTCTAGCTCAGAATTGAAAGCCATGTGATGGCTAACAACATACTGTTTCACTTTGGACCTAGGCCTGTAACTCTTCACTATGGTACCCCTCTAGAAGGATGAAGACTGGTTTACAGTCAAGGGCAGTGTTTGATGGCACTTTCTTACTCTGTGGGAGCTGGGTGGGGCTTCCCCACGTGCGCTAGGCCCAGGTCGGCATGAGGGGTCCCTGAGGACCTGCCCACATCTGAACGCCAGGGGAGGCACCAAACACACGCTGCCTCTCCCCATGGAAACGGTCTTGTTGCCAACCCAACGGTGGGGCCGTCTGTTCCCCACCTGATAGCGTGGACTTTTTCATTTGTACCTGATTTTAGGTACAGGGACACCTTGGACTCGGAACAACCAGAATATTCAATTATCCAGAACCACAGCTTAGAACGCTTCTATTTCAGGCATTCACATCACCCGTCAAGGACCCTGTGCATGTTCTAGGTGGAAGCACTCAAGTCCCGAAGACAAAAGTACACAGCATTTTGCTAGGATTTATCTAACAACCTCCCCACCCCCAACCCCAAAGCACTGGACTATGAGTGGGCAGATTTAAGTCAGTGTCCTCAGTAGTCATTGTCTAAACTTTCATTAGAATTACAAGTTAGAACGATAGCCCTCAAGTGTATTCAGTGCACCACATTTGCAAATGTAAAACACAGTCCACTAGTTTTCTCGCGACGTCATTTTAGAAAGATTTCCCGCAGGAAGGTTTCTCAGCCCACTGGTCAGTAGGCGGGAATAGCCTTCCGTGTTCTGACTACTGTTCCTCTGCAGTAACTCCCAGCCAGTCTTCTGCTTAGATGCAACGAGTTAATTCTGCAAAGGGCTCTGAGATGCAACAGAAGTGGATTCAAAGCAACGCTGACTAAAATGAAAATGGCAGAAATCAAACACATACTGAAGTCTTAAGAAACCTGAAATAGGTTGATTCTTGAACAGCCCCAGCTGTCCCAAGCCATACGACCATGAAGTGCATAGAGAAGGTTTGTTCAAGGTGAGGTAGCATTTATCAATCTGATTTAGGCTATGCTAACTTTGCATAAATAAATAACATTTAAGGCAGCAAGTACCGAAATATTTCAAGATTGCAGAGAATTCTGAAAAAGGTTTTGATTTGAAGGGAGCAGGTACAGAATTCTGGCGGGTTACCTGGGCCTCTAAAACCGCCTGAGAAATCATGTGGTCTTTCAGCTTCTGATTCACACACTAGAGGAAGTGGCTGGTCATCTTTGATGGAAGTCCTGGTGTGTGAATTCAAGTTCCGATGACTTGCAGATAGAGAAGAAGGTGA
>PVIW01007322.1:0-74379 GCA_004026585.1 Noctilio leporinus | reverse complement strand
ACCGATGGGCACTTAGGCTGTTTCCAGCACCTGGCTATTGTAAATAGTGCCGCTATGAACATAGGTGTGCATAGGTTCTTATGAATTGGTGTCTCAGGATTCTTTGGGTATAGTCCAAGTAGTGGAATTGCTGGATCAAAAGACAGTTCCATTTTTAGTTTTTTAAGGAAACCCCATACTGTTTTCCACAGTGGCTGCACCAGCCTGCATTCCCATCAACAGTGTATGAGGGTTCCCTTTGCCCCGCATCCTCGCCAACACTTGTTGTTTGTTGATTTGCTGATGATTGCCATTCTGACCCACACCTTTATAGTCAATTAATGTCCAACAGAGAAAGCAAGCACATACAATGGGCTAAAGATAGCTTGTTTAATAAGTGGTGTTGGGAAAATTGGACAGTTATGTGCAGAAAAATGAAACTACGTCACCTTTGTACACCATAGACAAGAATAAATTCAGAGTGGATCAAAGACTTGTTAGACCCCAAATCATAAAAATCCTAGGAGGAAACAGGGGTAGCAAAATCTTGAACATTGCTTGTAGAAATATTTTATTAGCTATATCTCCCCAGGCAAAGGAAACAAGAGAAAAAATAAACAAATGGGACATCAAACTAAAAAGGTTTTGAACAGCAAAGGAAATCATCAAAAAAATTAGAAGATAACTCACAGAATGGGAGATCATATGTGCTGATTCATCTGATATGAGGGTTAATATTTAAAATTTATACAATACTCACAGAACTTAACACCTCCCCCCAAAAAAACAACCCCATTAAAAAATGGGCAAAGGACTTGAATAAACATTTTTCCAAATAAGACATGCAAATAACCTATAGGCATATGAAAAGATGCTCAATGCCACTAATCATCATAGAAATGTAAATTACATTTAACATGTAATAATTATGTAAGCTATTGGCATATTTTAAATTTTTTGTATTAACTCTTCAAAATCCGGTATGTACTTTAAATATGTGTAAAAATATGTATGGGTATAAATGTATTTTTGCATGTGTTTGGTAATATTGTAATTCATATTACCTAAAAGAGTAATTCTTTAAACAAATGAATTAATGTAGGCATTTTGGAATAATAAAAAGAAAACTTTGTATTAATATGATTTGAGAAGTTGACGGAAGGCAGTAATTAAATGGTGAATTTTCTGGATGTGAAAGGAAAAAAAAAAAAGTACACATTGGTGGCTACAGAATAGACAGGGGGATGTTAAGAAGAACAAAGGAAATAAAGAAGCCAAAGAACTTATATGCATGACTCATGGACATGAACTAAGGGGGACATTGCTGGAGGGAATGGGGTACTGAGTGGAGGGGGGCAAAGGGGGGGAATTGAGACAACTGTAATAGCAAAATAAATAAAATATATTTTTAAAAAGAAAAAGAAAGAAATGTAAATTTAAAAAACACAATTAAATATCACTTTACACCTTTCAAAATGGCTGTCAACCAAGTGCTAGTGAAAATGCAGAGAAAGGGGAACCCTAGTTAGTGCACTGTTGGTGGGAATGCAGCCTAGTGCAACCACTGTGGAAGGCAGCATGGAGATACCTCAAAAAATTAAAAATGGATGTCTTTTGACCCAACAATCTCACTCCTGGAATATATCTGAAGGAACCCAAAACACTAATTCAAAAGATCATAAGCACCCTTATGTTCATTGCAGCATTATTTACAACTGCCAACATCAACATAAGGAAGCAGCCCAAGTGTCCGTCAATAAATGAGCAGATAAAACAACTATGGGACATTTACACATTGAAATTTTGCTCATCTATAAAAAAGAAGAAAACTTTACATTTTGCAACAGTGTGGGTGGACCTGCAGAAGATTATGCTCAGTGAAATAAGCCAGGCAGAGAAAGACAACCATATGATCTCACTCAAATGTGGAATCTAATGAACAAATTGAACTAACAAGCAAAATAGAGACAGACTCATAGACAGAGAGCAGATGGCAGCTAGTGGGCAGGAGGTTAGTGGGGAGGAGGTTAGTGGGGGGAGAGCTGAGCAAAAAGGAAAAAGGACTCAAAGGCATGGACAACAGTATGATGACTCCTGGAGGAAGTGGGGTATAAGGGGGGAAAGTTATAAAGATTAAACCAAAAAATAAAAATATAAGTAAATAAAATGTTTTCAAGTAGGTAAATGTTAGAAAGAAACCCTAGACAGACTACATGTTCACATAAAAAATATCTGCTAAAATAATTAATCTGCATTTATTCTCCCTTTCTCTATGTTGTTTATAATGTATGTATAAAGAATATATATTTTATATAGATATAGATATAGTTTTAAATTTTTTTCCCCACCCTCTACTGCTGGCTTGGCCTGATTCTATGTGGAAAGAATGCATTTTCATGGTCAAACTGCTTTTCAAATGGTTTTTTGAAATCTCATCATTATCATAGATGCAAAAAGCTTACCAAATATAAAGCTAATGTCTTACCGCCATCAGTTTGATTCATATGTCTATTCCTCAAATACTCTGAACTTTTAAGTATAAAGAAGGAAATTATTAACTGGAAAATAAGATCGCAGCCATATCAGAGAGGGCCTTGTATTACAAAGTAAGGAGTGGAACATTTTTTAGAAGAGTTACAGGACTACTTGAGGGCAGAAAAGGACATTAGTGTTGTGGACTAGCTTTCCCCTTTGAACCACTGGGTCTAGATAGAACAATTTATACCTCAAATGTTCATTTGTGCCTACAGCAGAGCTGAAGGGCATATGTGCAGTTCATTACCTATCCACCCTCATGGATCATACTACATGTAAATCTCCTGCTGCCTGGTTGGTATTCAATAAATGTTACCAACTGTCATATGCCTCTAATATAAAAAGTGTAAGGGTGAAATCACAGTCTGCTTATTTTACCCATTTTACTTAGGTGACAATTCCTAGTTCTTTTGCCTAATAAATTGCTAGAAACACCCATTAAAAAAAAAAGTGATAGACTGTTTTGTTTAAACCACTGGTCATGAAGACTAAAATAATTGGCTGTCTTACTCTTCTATCCTCATTGACCCAGAAATGAGATGCCTTGATTCTCAGCTCCAGTGGATCCCCAGTCTGACTCTCAAACAAAACCATTGCTCGTGACTTGATAATTATACAAGTGACTTCTCAAGCAGGCATCAAGTATGTTCAGGTCTTTGAAGTAATTACTCCAAAATTAGTAAGCTCCTTGGCTTCTTTTGCTGAAGTGTTGAAGCAACCTCAGAGTTCTAGCTGAAGGTTTACTGAAGAAATACAAATTGATGACATTTCGATTGGTCAGTTATGCAATTTTATTCACATGCTAGCATTTTATATGAAACGTGAACAGAAAATGTGTGCTATGAAGAGAGTTCCTTAAACAAGACTTAGAATTGTGGAAGGTATAATCCAGTACGACCAAGAGCATGCTTTCTTATATCTTTGCACAGAGTCTCTAAATAGACAAAGCATTCTCACATGCTATTATTTCACTTAATACCAACAGCTGCCCTGTCATGGAATTATTATTAGTGCCATCTTACAGAAATAATTGATCCACAGGAAGATTGACCTGCACATCCGCTAATAAAGGGTAGATCCTGTATTTAAACTCATGTAAAGATAAAACATATATACCTACTAAGAATCTGGGGACTCACATAGGTTATCTATTCCTCCAATCAATTGTGCAAAACAGGTAACAAGCACTTTACTCATTGTGAAAAAGCATGTAAGCAAAAGGGTCACTCAATGGATGGACACTGGGGTATCGCACCTAAGCAAAGGAAAGGTGAGAAACTGAGCATATCAAAGGTAAGAATAGAGTTTGGCCCCCTGAAAAGCTAAATGTAGGGGTTTGAATGTGGCCCAGACTTTCTCCAGCTCATTTCTGCTTCTGGCTATGATGGTTTCATTTTGTGTCAGTGAAGCCCTCCTGCTTGCTCTTCACAGTAGATGCCAGAGTCCTCTGTCTCACAGCTACGCCCCTAAAAATGAGGAGCATTTTTTCCTTTCTCCTATCCTGTTTGAAAAATCCAGGCGAATTACCTATGTACTCAATTTGGCATAAATGCCCATTTTATATTAATTAAGAGTGGTCAGTAGGAAAGGATCATCTAAGAACATGGAAACTTGCTTTCTGACATCACTGGAATGAATAAAGGAATAATAGACCAAAACAGGGATGTTTTATTCTGAGAAGGGAGAATGCTAAGTATACAAAACAAGTGCAATCCACCTTGAGACTGCAGCATATTCACTTGAAATTGTACCTCATGTATCACTGTTTCGGTATTTATCAAAGGTAGATGAGGCCTGTCACTTAAAGAGTGTGGGTGATGAGCAAAAGGAGGGTGGCAGGAGAGCTAGGTCATGCTACAGGGTCATTTGTATCTTTATAACCATTCTTTTTATGGTAGACAAAGCTGAAACCTAGAGAAGTTAAATGACTGGTCCAGAATCAGAGCTAGGAAATTCCAGAAACAGGATTCAAACCCAATTTGACTGTCTGATAGAACCCACACATAACCTCTATGCCCTAAAGTTTCTCAATGAGAATAAATAGCAAAAAAAAATCATTGGGAAAAAAAAGGGGAGAGAAGCTGTTTTTCAAGGCTGTCCCGAAGCTGGTGTACAGTAGCCAAGCAATGAAGTGGGTCCATGGGTCCTGCTGACTGTCAACTCAGGATCTTGCACAACTGCTGGTGTTCCTTAGACCAGGCTCTCATTATCAAGAGGACAGGATATACAAGTTCAAACATTCCTGGAATCTGTTATACCGTATGGTCAACATCATCCAAAGACACAGGTGAATGACCTGAATTACTCTCCTTTTCTCAAAATAGAGTCCCGAAGTGAATCAAAGATGATGTGTTAGGTGCTTGCCCAGCTCTCCCCAGCTACATGCAATGGTGCTTACGGAAATGGTTAGAGAATCTACTCTTTGGGCATGTGTGTGGCCACATGATCAGCAGCACTGTGATAATATTATGAATCAGGGTTATTGGATCTCAACAAACAGGGTGAAGCAGGGAAAACCTCTCCAGGATATGTACTCCAGACAGGTCAGAAATAAACCACTGCATTTTCTTTGCATTTTCAAATCATGAAATTATTCAGGTTCTTTTACCCTTTTTCACAACCACATACTATCCACCATCACCCCAACTTACACTCACTTATATAGGTTAGTATGTCCTTGGCTTCTCATCCAAAGACCTATGTCACTTTTGACTTAAATGCCAATCCTAAGAGGAAGAGTTTAACTCCTCCTAGTCAGGGTAATGAGGCTGGCTGTGGAAAGACAATTTTGATGAATTGTCTGCTGCTGAATAATGCCTGCACTCTGTTTGTGAAGCTAATTGACTGAATTTACTCAATTGAAAGATGTAATAAGAATTCTTTTCTTTCTGAAAAGGCTGAAGAGTTGTGTAGGAAAACCCTTCTTCAATAGCATAACCCTTACTCCTCCTGTCACTGAGAAGTCACAGCAAATGCTCTGAAGGTGCTGAATATATTACCCAATTGTTTTTTTAGCTTTGTAATTGCAAGGATCTAAAAACCTTGATTTGACTTTTCAATAACTTGCAGTGAAAACCCATTGCTGACTTAAGCAACATGATTTCCACTCTGCCTGTGGAACTGAATGGATAGTAAGGGAATAGAAGGATAGGAAAGGAGAATTTCTTGTTCCCTCTTCTCCAGTGTTGCAGTTTGTCACTCATTTTCTTTTCCTATTTTTAAAGCTAGGGAGTGAGCATCCATTCCACACGCAAGAATTGTTTCCTGATATCAAAGCCCTGAAAGGCCACATTCAAATAGGAACAGGGACTTATTTCAGTTACACTCTGGAGAGTAAAGAAATGGAAAAGATCTTCATTTTCCCCATTGCCTGTGTATTATTCATCATTCTCTACTATCTCAATAAATTATAAGGAAAAGCAATGTGTTGACTCTATGTTTCTTAAATGCCATACAGAGGCTTTAATTTTGTTTATTTTCTGAATTTCTTTGTGTGAAAATTGTTTTTGCTGCTGTTATTTTTTGTTTGTTCGTGTAGTTGTTTCCTTTTTAATTTCATATTCCTTAAGTGTTCTTTTCTGAGCCATTGTTTGTACTTATCTAAAAATAACTCAGACCCCTCAATACCTGCTTAGTCTATTGACAGTTGACTTTAACAGAGTACACATATAATGTGATTTTAGTCTTGAAATTCAAAACACTGATGGCTAATAATGAAGCCCGTCAGATCTGCAGTTTTTCTTACTCAGAGTCATGTCACTTGACTACCTTATAAGGCTCTCTGGAGGGCAATTCAGAAGCTTAGGAGACATTTCTTAGAGCCCCAAGTCAGGCTTTGAATTCATCCAAGCCCAGCTTAAGCCACAAAGACCTCAATCTTTGGCAACTGTGGGTTTCCCCTGCTCTTATACTGAGCGATTATGAGCAATCAGCTAACTACACCATCCCTGGACCTGGGTGGATCCGAAAACAAAAGAAATGAATCACAGAACTATGCCCTCTGTATACTACAATCTGACACTTCCCCAAAGCATGGATGGCCATTACACTCTTACTCTTAGGAAAAGTCGATATGAACCGAAGATTACCTGAACGTCACATGTGAGAAGACAGAAAGCACAATTTAAGGGGAGGGATGCCCACGGGAGCAACATTCATAAAGGGTTAAAATGGGTCACACCCGATAATGTCAACTGAGAAGTGAGATCATATCACTGTTCTTACCATGGCCCCCTCCAGTGCATCCTGATGGTTTTCTACCTGATATGACACCAAAGGCCTGGGAAGGTGCCTTCCATGCAGCAAATTAAAAAAGAAGGAAAGGAAAAGAGAAGGAGAGAACCACCCTACCCATCCACTCTGGTATTCATTTAAGACCACTAAAACTACAGTAATAAGAATGTGTCTTTCCATTTCTCAGCCTCCTCAGAGAGGTAGGCTGCAAGTTGTTAGTGAGTGATTTCCTCCATTAGAATCACTGACAGGTGGCTTCTGGGCTTCTGGAGGGAGCAGTGGCTGGGCTATTGTGAAGCAGGCCAGGTGCTCAGGGAGTAAAATTTAAGGAGACACTCTCAGGTGCTAACCTGGGAAGAAAGAACAAAGAGTGTCCAAAACAGTGCATTTTAGAAAATGAGTCAAGACACCAGAATGGAAAGGAAAGATGAGAAACACGAAGTGATTTATCCAGTGCATGAGGCAAATTGAAATGATGGATGGTGAAAAACACAGGTCTGACTTTCAGGCTGAAATGCTTCCCTGGCTTGTTTTGAAATCCCATTTGAATCCAAGATCTTGGTTTTATGCTGGCTGTTACAGCAATGTTTTATCTCTGCAGTTTCCCCCTGCTTTTTAAAAACAAGATTTTATTTGTTTATTTATTTACTTACTTACTTATGTTTAGAGAGAGGGGAAGGGAGGGAGATACACATCAGTGTGTGGTTGCTCTCATGTGCTCCCAACTGGGGACTTGGCCCACAACCCAGGCATGTGCCCTGACTGAGAATCAAACCAGCGACACTCTTTTGTTCGCAGGCTGGGGCTCAATCCACTGAGCCATACCACCCAGGGTTTCCTCTGCCTTTTTTTTTTTAATTTTATTCTATTATTTTTAGAGAGATGGGGAAGGGAGACAGGCAGAGAGGAAGAGGGACTTCAATGTATGTCTGCCTTTCACCTGCCTCCAGCTGGGGACCTGGCTGGAGACCTGGCTTGCAACCTGATTATGTGTCCTGGCTAGGAATCAAACCAGAGACCTTTGGGTTCTCAGACCGGTGCCTTATCCACTGTGCCACCAGCCAGGGCTCCTCTGCTTTTTGACACAGGTAAAATAGCTATGACTTTGAAGTATGACAGATTGAATTGAATTTCAGTTTTATTGCTTACCAATTTTTTTAAAGATTTTATTTATTTATTTTTAGAGAGAGGAGGGGTGGGAGAAAAAGAGGGAGAGAAACATCAATGTGCAAGAGAAGCAACCATTGGTTGCCACTGTCACACACACCCCAACTGGGGGCCTGACCCACGACCTAGGCATGTGCCCTAACAGGGAATCAAACCAGTGATCTTTTGGTTTTTCGGGAGATGATGCCCAAGCCATTGAGCCACCCTAGCCAAGGCCCACTTATAAATGTATGGCACTTTGAAGAAATGGTTTACATTCTTGAGTCATAGTTTCCCATCTGTAAAATGGGGCTGCTGGTAGAATTAAATGAGATGATTTATATGGGCTTACACAGACATTCATTCAGCCAAGCGTATTGAGTGCCTATCTACGCCAGGCCCTGTGCAAAGGGCTATGGATAAAATACTGAACAAGACCAACATGGCCCTAATGTTTAGTCTAATGGAGGAAACAGATAAACAAGATCTTGAGACTAGATTAGACATTAACAAATGCCTACTCAAGTATTGGCTTTAGAGGTGGACAAGATGCTAACTTTTGGGACATCACTCTTTCCTGGTGTAGGAGTACTAGAATTGGTCGGTATAGGGATTATTTCTTCTTTATTCATAGGTTTCATTCTCCCCCCACTAGGGGATTCATTTAACATTAAACCTCACCAGGCAGACATTAGAGATTATTGAGTGGATAATACAAATTTTATAAATTTCCTCACACAAATGACTGCAGTGAGTCATGCTTTCAAAAGTGCCTGAAGACGGATTTGTGCCACATTGACAGCCATAATGGTTCATTTGCAGCAGTTACACAGTCTACTGGGTAAATAGTACAAGTTGTATAAATCACATCAATGCTGTGTTTACATAATAGACCATAACTACTCCAGAGGAGCTCAGACAATCTGATACAAGACCATTTTATAAATGATGTAAACAGAGTAAGTTTAAGATACAAGCTAAATGTCCCCACAGGAAGACAGGTTTGTCAGGAAGGCCTGAAGAAGATAAGATACATGAAATATGTCTTTGGTAAAGTTTATATTAGTGAAGTCTCCTGGCTTGAAAATAACTGGATTCCATAAAACTACCTTACTTTAAAAAAGGGGAGTGAAGGGTAGGCTAATATCTTAAAAAGAGGGTGCTTCAAAGAACCCAAAAGTCAGAATGCACCAAGGTTTTAAGGAGGAACCAAAATTAGGACAGGGAATGCTGGTAAAGCCCATAATGTTTCCCACTCCTTTTGTTTTCTCAAACCTTAATTCTAGCCCTGGCTGGGTGGCTCAGTTGGTTGAATCATTGACACATAGACCAAAGTGCTGTGGGTTTGATTCCCAGTCAGGGCACATACCTGGGTTTCGGGTTTGATCCTTGGTTGGGGCACATACAAGAGGCAACCATGGATATTTCTCATGTCAATGCCTCTCTCTCTCTCCATTCCTCTCCCTCTAAAAATCAATAAACATTGGCTTAAATGAGAATTTTTTTAAAAAGCTTTATTCTACTCTCCTGACAAATTGGCCTTCTCTACTTAGCCATGTGGCCTCATAACTTGTGAGTGTCCTTGTTACTCTTTCAGCCACCTATAAAAATAGATTCTCTGCTTCTAGGCCTTAGTTCCAATTTCCTAGGAGGGAGATTCTCATTAGCTCACTTTGAGTCAGATGGCCATCCCCCAACTTCCTACACCATATATCTGCCCCAAGTAAACTATGGAAAAGGGCTGGGAACACACAGCAGAGTCATGGCTCACTGGGCACATGCCTGGATGTCAGGAGGTAGTTCTCTGAGAAGAGAATGGCTTATGGACTGAAGAGGCAGCACAATGACACTGTAAATAGACACAGGAGATACTGAGCATCTGTAAAGATATTCCATTCCCTTCTATATCCAGGAGGCTATGGATACTAGGATATAGCCTATTACCTAGTTTATGATGACTCAATTTACCTTATGATTTTTTTATTTTAATGGAGGAGTTTCATCTTGGCAGAACACATTGCAAAACAAACCAAATAAAACAAAATAAAAAATTCCTAAAATGTGAAACATCAGGACAGATTTTCTTGGTGTTTCTTTTCATGCCCCATACCATAAAAAGGGCTCAATAAGCATTTGCAAACTTTCTTTAAATAAGATCCAGACTGGAAACCTATGAATAGACAAGGCACTTGAGAAGTATTATGGGGTAAATACAGGATTATTATTACAAATTAAACCCATTATTTATAAAATTAATTAGCATAATCCAAAGTACCTCAGTACATTGTGACTGACTAGGTCCTGTATTGCCAGAAAATTTTATTGTAGCTGATTTTCATCCTAATAATGTTAAGCTAGTTATTTCAATTTATATCACATGCACATCAGCATCCTCAGATCTCCATGATGAACTTCACTCATGGGATGCTCAGAACCATTATTTTACTTTTCTAGAAGGGTCTTACAACCCAGGATTAAAAGATTATCTATCAGCCTACTAAACACTGTATTCATCTTATGAAATAATTCTGTATACAGATAAGTAATCTACCAAGCATTTGTGGAGTGTTTGGTGGGGGACATCTGCTTCCTTCCCTATCATCACCAACATAATTTAGTGTCAAAAATGCCAATCCAATCTATCATTGTATTTTCCAAAAAGTTTGTTGTTTTATTTATTTTCCAGAAAATATGAGAAAAGTTAAAGAAGGAACTCCCCAATTAAACACCCATAATTTCAGCAATCAGAGATAATTAAGTTAATATTTGGTATATTTTCTTTCAATTATATTTATTGGTAAACATCCCAGAGTTGAGTCCATATTGTATCTGCAATAATATACACTGCTTTTATCCAGGTGTTAAATGTCTTCATAAATACTTTAAAGGCTACAGCATACTATTCTTACACATATTCTGTCATTCTCCTAACTACATCCTTATTTTTCTATTTAAATTACTTACAATTGTTTTAGTATATATAACCATGTTATCTTTTAGGGAGAATTAATATTCCTACAAGTTCATGTAAATGAAGCAGAAAAGCTGCTTTATAAGTATTTTTAAATATATTTTATTTATTATGTTATTACTGTCATCCCACTTTTTTCTCCTTTGCTCCCCTCCACCTACTATCCTTCTTCTCTCCAGCGATCTCCCCCTTAGTTCATATTCATGAGTCATGCATGTAAGTTATTTGGCTTTTCCAATTCCTTTACTCTTCTTAACATCCCCCTGTCTATTTTGTACCTAACATGTTTTTTTTTTTTTAAGATTTTATTTATTATTTTCAAAGAGAAGGGTAGAGAGGGAGGAAGAAAGAGGGAGAAACATCAGTGTATGGTTGCCTTTGATCTACCTTCAACTAAGGACCTGGCTGGAGACCTGGCTTGCAACCTGGTTATATGCCCTGACTGGGGAATCGAACCAGTGACCTTTGGGTTCACAGGCTGGTGCCAATCCACTGAGCCACAACGGCCAGGGCAAATTATGCTTCTTAATCTCTGCACCTTTTTCCCCATTCTCTCCCCTTCCTGTTTCCAACTGATGACCCTCCAAATGATCTCCATACTATGATTTTGTTCCCGTTCTGGTTGTTTGCTTAGTTTGTTTTTATAGATTTGTTGTTGATAGTTGTAGTTTGTTACCATTTTAATGTTTGTAGTTTTAATTGTTTTCTTTTTATTAAATAAGTCCTTTTAACATTTCATATAATAATGGCTTGGTGATGATGAACTCCTTTAGTCTTACCTCTTCTGGGAAGCAATTTATCTACCCTTCTGTTTTAAATGATAGCTTTGTTGGAAAAAATAATATAGGTTGTAGGTCATTGTTTCTCATCATTTTGAATACTTCTTGCCAGTCCCTTCTTCACTGCAAAGTTTCTTTTGAGAAATCATTTGAGTCTTATGGGAACTCCTTTGTAGGTAGCTCTCTGCTTTTCTCTTGATAATTTTAAGATTCTCTCTTTATCTTTAGTCTTTGGCATGTTGATTATGATGTGGCTTGGTGTGGTCCTCTTTGGGTTCAATTTGTTTGGGACTCTCTGTGCTTCCTGGACTTGTATGTTTATTTCCTTCACCAAATTAGAAAAGGTTTCTTTCATTATTTTTTTTCAAATAAGTTTTCAATTTCTTGCTCTTCCTCTTCTTTTTGCATTCCTATGATTTGGACATTAGTATGTTTGGATATGTCCCAGAGGCTTCTTCTACTATTCTCATTTGTTTGTTTGTTTTTCATTCTACTTCCTGATTTCTGTTCTGGTTGAATGCTTATTTCTTCCTTATGTTCCAAATTGTTGATTTGAATCCTGGCTTCATCCCCTCCTCTGTCTGCTCCCTGTAGATTTTTCTTTATTTCACTTATTATAACCTTCATTTCTCCCTGGATCTTTATGTTTTTGTCATACTCAGTGAGTCATTTGAGCATCTTGGCTACCAATGCTTTGAACTTTGCATCTGATAGGTTGATTATCTCTATTTTGTTTAGTTCTTTTTCTGGGGTTTTGGTTCATCCTTTCATATTTGAGCTATATTTCTTTGTATGCTCAATTTTGCAGCCTCCCTGTGTTTGTTTCTGTGAATTAGGTATAGATGCTTTGATTTCCTGTCTTAGTAGTGTGGCCTATCATTAAAAAGGTGCCTGTAATTTGTGTGCAGCAGAGCCTTACTTATCAGGGTGCATCAATGCTTTGTGGATCTCTGCGCAGGGAGAGCTTTGAGAGTGGACAATACCACTGCCTGGCTTCTGGAGGTTTGTCCATCACTAACCCTGTTTCCAATCACTTCACTTACTCCCCATATGTGACTAGTGACCTTCCAGCTGTTGCCCTAGTGCTAAATTCCATAAGAACTTGGCCTTTTGGAACCCTGGGATGTGTGGTCTGGCCTGGGGCTGGGGTTGTTCACTTCCAAGGTATCCCTCCCAATTTTTACCCACCACACATGAATATGAGACTGCCCATTCCACCACTCTCTGTACCACACAGCATCTCCATGCCCCCCACCCCATCCATCTCCATGTCTTTGCCCCTCCTATCCATCTGGTTGAATATAGCTTCTTTAAATCCTCAGTTGTCAGACTTCCATACAGCCTGATTTTCTGACAGTTCTGGGTGTTATTTGTTTTGAGGTCTAGAGTAATTGTTTCTGTGGTTGCATGAGAAGGCAAAGTGTATTTACCTATGTATCCATCTTAACCAGAAATCCATGCTTCAAAAGTATTGAGCATCGATTATAAATTTTATAGGTAAAATATCATGCCTTTATTGTAATTTGTACTTCTTTAAATGTTACATTTCATGTAGTTATTAGCTACTCATTGCTTCTGATATTATTGTATATATAATTTATGTCTTTAACCATTTAATTATATTTTTTGTTCACTATTTGTTTTAATTGCTTATGAAGCCTGTCATTTTTTAATTTAATTTTATTGTAGATATATTGCATCTATCCCTTTTGACTCCCCTCTGTCCCCTTCCCCACCCACCCACTCTCCCCAAAGTCAATCCCACTTGTTGTCCAGCCTGTCATTTTTAATAACTAACAAGTTTGACTTGAGCCTCTTATTTTAAGAATTATTTTTTACCTAATAAATATTTGGGCACTTATGTAATCAAATCTATTAATGTTCATCTTTATATTTTTTCCATTTATTCTAAGCACACAGAGTCCTTATTATATGAAGATTTAAAAATATTTTTATATTTTACTCTAGTTTTACTATATCTTCACTTTTTTACATTAAACAATTCAATGTATGTGGTATGCAGAGGACTCAAATTTATTTTCTTCTCTTAATAGCAAGCCAGATTTCCTTGCATCAATTATTAATCAGCCTATTTCAAAGTTTGTTCCTTGGAACAATTCAAGTTACAAATTTCTTCTTTAAAAAAAAAAAGAAAGAAAATCTTAGAATTTTATGGTTAAACCATTCAGCAAAACACCACACACTATTTTTCTTGTTATTTCATAATGCATACATGCTTATTAACATATTAAAGGCTCTGAGTGGTTCTTCAATAAAGGAGCCTGTTTCACTGTTTAATCTTGCACTTTGGAAATGCTACTGTACCATTTTTAAGGCATTCCTCCACAAAAGAAGGCAAGAGGAAAATAATACAAAATGGATCTTTCACTGAAAAATACACATACCTTGGGGAGTTAATTAACTCAATTCAAGATGAAAAAGGATGAAAATTGCAGGCAACATGTAGTCAACACTTACCCCAGAGGAGGCACGTAAAACTTCATCTCAGTTCAGGGAGATTCTATAAAGTAGTTACTTTCCATATGTCTATTTTAAAGAAGGCATTTTAGACTTAGGAAACTTAAATGCCTTGTCCAAAGTGACTCAGTAAAAAATGCTATCATTTGAACCCCAGTCAGAATGTCTCAAATGCTATCATTCACCTCCCAGAATAACTTCTATCCCTTTGCAAAAATGAGGGTGTGTGAACTTCTTAATGGAAGGAATATAGTCTTGTCCTTTACATGCTGCAATCACAAAGCATCTCCCAAGATACATTTATACAAAGTCATGTGATTATTCACAATCCTCTCATTTCCAAATAACAATTCCTGCCCATCCTTCACTGTACCAGATCGGGGGCGGGGGCGGGGGGCATGAACAGGCCCCACGGTGGGTCACTGAGGCAGTGCATTCTGAGCAAATCATTATCAACTGGTCCATCTCGTGGCAGATTAAATCAGTAGATAAAGTAAGCCATGTGCAGAGAAAAAAAAAAAATGTCATATTAAACTCTGGAGCCAGGCAGACAGTATGTCTGTAAGTAATTTCTAGGTCTCTGCTACATTTGACAAATGAACTCCAAATTCAGTGATTAATTATCAACTTATCCAATCTGGGAAGCAAGGTGGAACATTCAAGATGGGTGATAAGTTTAAGTAAAAGAAACTATTAATAAGGCCCTGGCTGGTAGCACAGTGGATAAGGCGCTGGCCTGCAAACCCAAAGATCACTGGTTCGATTCCCAGCCAGGGCACATAACCAGGGCTCCAGCCAGGTTTGTAGCTGGAGGCAGGTGAAAAGCAACCAGACATTGATGTCTCTCTCCCTCTCAGCCTCTCTCCCTTCCCCTCTCTCTAAAAACAATAAATAAAATATTTTTTAAAAAGAAGCTATCATAAAAGTTTAATACATGTGATCATATTATTTCACCACATCATAAACTCTTAACTGGGATTGGAAATTGGAAGTGGTTATTTTTAAATTTATTTCACATTTTTAACAATGCACTAAGCACAACACCCTGCACTTAATAGATGATCAACATAAAATAAAAGCAGGTGAAGAGTAATACTAGGGCCCCTAGTTAAGGAGGAAGGTATTTTTTTTTAAAAGAACTTAAAACACTCCAACTCTAAATAGACAAACTGAATCATCAAAAGTGGATAAAATTTCCACTGTCTTACAAAGAAAGATGTGGCAGAGCTTTGGGAATAAACAACGTTTTATATTCTATCCCCAAAAAAAGATGAATAAAAGATCAGAAAATAGCCCTTTTCACATTGACTTTTAGTTACACAAGAGACTCCACAGTGTCCAGAGTTGGTTCTCACTACCAATGGGGACCAGCTAGTGAAGAAAGTGTGGGAGAGAGCTTGCCCTTCAGTGCATTCCCCAGCCATAGGCCTCTCAGTTGGGTGGCTGCTCTGACCCATTTGTGTCCCAGACAAAGGAGGGACTTTCTAGTGTCTTAAAATAAAGCTGTTGTTATAGGGGATTTCTTGCCCTCAGCCTAAAGTTCTTTCACCTTCCTTTCTTGCTGCAGATGACAAGTCTCTTCTCTTCCCTGGCACTTAGCATGAAGAAATTTTCCTGAGAATCAAGGGACTGCTAGAAGGTCACATCTTTCATTTTGAAGAGTAGAGACCTTGCCATCAGAAAGAAGTTAGCTGGAAGTCCAGTCCCCCCACTGACTAGCTAGGTGACCTGAAGCACCAATTATCTATAAACTGAAACCCCATTTCATGAGAGTAATAATGGTACCCACCTTAGACAGTCCTGTGCAGTTTAAGATGTTTCGGTCAACAACAGACTACATGTGTCATGGTAATCCCATAAGAGGACAATGGATTATAAGCAAAAGTTTGTTTGCGACATTGAAAGAAATGACCAGCTTGATTAAAATGTGGAATTTACCACTAGCTCGGGGTGGTTTGAGGAGGCTCAGTGTGCGATGCTCTGTCCTGAGCTTCCCTGAAGCTGGCACCTGGGTTTGGCAGGAATGCGAGAGGAGCCAGCCGGAGAGGAGGGGAAGCCAGGAGCCTGCTGCACCTGACCCTGTAAGGCCATGCACACACATATGCACACACATACGGACACACATGCATGCATGCATGCACACACTTGCACTTGCACTCGCGCACACAACCCTACTTCCCTCTGTTTTTCATATTTCCTCCCAGTCACCTCCCACTTCTCCTCTCCCCTGCTGCTTTCCTTCCATTTCTCATCTCGAGCTATATTTCTACCTGGCTTTTTGGACCTGTGCTCTTCCTTCCTCTCCTTTTCCCTCTCTCCCTTCCTCCCACCCTTCCGCTGATGTCTACAATACCTCTGAAAGGCTAACCACATAGCCTTTCCCTTGCCCCCACGGCAAAAAGGAAAACATGCACTTTATCTTCTATACCATATTACGCCTGTACCTTTTCTGTTTAGATGTGTTTAGAGAAGTGATTTAACCTCAGCAGACCATAAGACACATATAGAAGTTTCAGGCTCTGAGCCTGAGTTGGTAAAATCCTACCTGCCTTTCTAATCTCACCTAGTTCCACCCTCCCCACCCCCCCAACTCCTTCCCTAAACCCTAGGTCAGCATTTTTCAACATTTTTTTTTTTTCATCTCATGGCACACATAAACTAATTACTAAAACCCTGTGGCACACCAAAAAATATTTTTTTTGCCAATCTGATAAAAAAAAAGTGTGAAATATTCCTTCACACTACATAGCTATTGTTGTCTTGACTGTTCTTATTTTTTATTTCATAATTAAGGGAAAAGAGATCAATGCATTGCATGTTTTAAAAGTTCTTGCAGTAAGCACAGTGGTTAAGGCGCCGGCCTGCGAACCCAAAAGTCGCAGGTTCGATTCCCCAGCCAGGGCACATAACCAGGTTGCAAACCAGGTCTCCAGTCAGGTCTGTGGCTGGAGGCAGGTGAAACGCAACCATACATTGCTAAAAAAAAAAAAAAAAAAAAAAGTTCTTGCAGTACACAAGTTGAAACCAGCTGCTCTAGGCACTGGGGGTCTCTTGCTATTACTCAAAAATTCTAAACACATTTCTGCTTTGGGGCCTTTGTACTTATTTTCCTCTGCCTGGAAGTCTTTTTCCTTGGAGATTTAGGAAAAATCTAAAGATATACATTGTTTACATCTCTCCTTCTACATGACTTTCTCCATGTGGTCTTCCCCAGCCTCCTGATCTACTGCAGTACCTGGTACCCACTACCTCCTTTCCCTGCTTTATTTTCTACATTAACATGTACTGATATCAATCTCTTTATTTAAATGTTAATTTCCTCCCCCCCCACCCCCATGCATCCATCTCCTCCTCGGGTAGTCATGAGAACAAACTATTTGTCTGAGCCACTGCTCACACTGTGCCTGGAATATTATAGTTGCTTCACGATCATTTGTAGGATGGAAACTGAATAATTAGCATGTATCTCTGAAAATAAGAAATCTTTAGGGGCCTTATCCTTGAAACCAATTCCCAGAACTGCATTGTGGGATAATCTCTGAATAGCAGATATTATTTATATACTGCCATGTAAAGCACACTCAGACCAATTAAGTAACTTTCCTTGGGGCATAAAGCTAATATGTGACAGAACCAATAGGTCTTGAAACCCTGGTCTCACATTTGAAAGCACCTGCTCTTTTCACCCCACTCTTTACTGATGTCTGATATCATGAGGGTATGGTGACCAAATTTCCCACCATCAAAAGTGTGCCACTCTCAAAATCTGTGGTATATTAAGAAATTAGAATACTATGCTGAAGTAAAAAGAAATAAGCAATTGGTACATACACCTGGATAGATCTCAGGTGTTATGTGGACTATGAGAAGCCCAGTCCAAAAGACTCAATACCGTGGTCCCATTTAGATGTTCAACAATAGGCAAAGGCAAATGATGATGATAAAAGCCAGAAGAATGGGTGATCCTGGGACTCGCACAAGGCACAAGGCACAAGGCACAAGGCAACCTCATCGATGCTGAAAATGTTCCATGTATGTGTGTATATATATACAAATCACTGGCTGGACACTTTAATGTTTGTATACTCCCTGTATGTATGTTATACTCTAATAAAGAAACAAAACTGAACAAAAATCAGAGCATAAAACAAAGTCAAGATATTTATAGAAACAGTGGGATAGAACAGTTTAAATTAGTACGACCTGAAATATCTAGAAGATGTGGTGCCCCCGGTTGGAGAAAACTTAATAGACCATCTAGATGGAAATTCACAATTGTCTCAGTGGCTGACAGCTGGCAGGAAGAAGAAACTAACCTTTGCAATCTTCTGAAACCACCTCAAAAAAAACAAAAAAGCTGAGCCACATACAAATTTAGAGAAGTGTCTTGTTTTCCCCTGCCTGTTTTGCCTCAGTCCCACTTCTTGAATTTAATGAAGCACTTTTTTGTGTGTTTTTTTTTTCTGAGATCAGGTGTTGCTTCTGACCACACTACTTTCTCTCTCAAACAACAAGGAGATAAGACGTGCCCATCAAACTTGAATCGTGGTTGGCAGGAAAATATGTTTGTTCTACTGCTGTTTGTCATTGGAATGAGCTTACATTTAAAAGATTACAGTGAGGACAGCAAGTCTTTTCCCTTTTTTCCAAATAGAATGTCATAAAAGCATAAAAGCAGCAAGCCATTTATGCACGGAAATGTCTGACTAATCAAAGGGGCAGTATCAGTCTTTATAAAAGGAACAGAATCCATGTGAAGGGACTGGAGGGCTGGATTCTTTAGGAAGAGAGTTTGTATAACTGTGGCTGGATGGGGGTGACCTGAGCGTCTGACGAGAAAAATTATGAGTAGGCAACCTCCTTGCAAAACTTTGATAAATGGCATTTCTGCAAATACCAAATCAAAGGACAAGATCAGTTTCCCCAGCAAATGGGGCTGAGCGAGTCATACATCTGGACACGTTGGCATGCCTAGTAAATGAAGTCATCTGAGAGTCTGAAGAGAGTTATGTCTGAGGCTGAGGCTTGTTTATGGAAAAATGAGTTTTGGGGCTTCGCTTTGCTGAAGCGCAGAGCCTTGTGGGTTGTGGGTACATTAGTTATTTTTTACAAAGTAGCTCTTGTCCTCAAGAACAAGTGTCCTGATTCTGGGACTCAGTGAAACTCAAAGATTTGGTCTATCAGTTTTCTTCATTTCCTGTGGGCTCGACTGTGGCTCCTGTCTCAAAGGGCAGCTTTTAAAACTACAGCCCCGCTTGCTTGGACACTGGTGCCTCGTCGGAATGAGGAAGCCAAGAAACACATGAAGTGTATATGGGCGAGAAGCAGAATAAGGGGACAAGAAATGAGGTGGCTATTTTACATCATCACTAGCCTCTCATTCATACCCTTCTCTACACGCACAGCCATCCCATAAAATATTGAGTTGCCTCTCTCCTTTTCTTAGAAATAGACTGAGCTTTTAGAACGCAGAGACCATAGGACAAATTGCTCTTCGAACTTGCTCCTGTCTCATTTCCTATTCCTACATTATTCTCTAGCAGAAGAAACTAATTACTTATTGCCATTTTTCTGCCTTCATCAAGAGCACCATGTAAAACTAGGACAAGATGGTACAAAAATGGATAGGCTTTTAATGATGCTTCTTTGCTCCAAGTCTCTGTGGGGAGCTCAGCATTTCCAGGATAAACTTGATGTGCTGCTGGGGAACTTGAACTACTGTTGGTATTTGGGGGAAAAATGAACTAAAATGTTATCACGAATGGTAAGGGCAGCTGTAGCAGGCAGGATTTGGTTGTTGCCTATTAAACACGTTGTGATACATGGACTCCAGTTCCCTCTTCTTATCTTCCTCCAAGGTATGCATGGTGAAAGGAAGTCTTAAAGAAACTTCCATTGCTCTTTGCCCTTGTTAGTCTCTTTTGGTTTGTAAATAACAGGAAACATGTTTAGGGATAGGGATGAGAAAGAAGGGTGGAGGCATTTGCATTGTTACTCCGTGAGGCTATCAGTGAAAATCATTATTCCTATGGGGCCCATCTTGGTGACCTTTTTCCATTACTTTCTCTCAGTAATGTGTTAGATCACCAAAAGAGGGTGTGTGTCTGAGAATAAGAGTTTCTCCCTGACCCAGACTTAAAGCTCATGAGGGTATTTAAGTGAATGAAAATATGTCCCATCCAGTGAGTTCCACAGTGTTCATCTACCCAGAGAGGCCTGGCAGACTTCATTAGGGTCCTCCATGTTGCCTGGTGTGGACTCCGGGCTCCCTCCTTTCAATCAACTATGCACTTCACAGCCGTCTTGTTACCATTGCTAAGCCCCCTTTTCCAGTACTTGAACCACACGGAGGTTCCAGGGTTTCCTGACTATCATTGGGAAAATTGTACTATCTTCTGGATGCTAATGAGATATATGAGGCCTAGGCAGTATGGCGCATTGATTTTATCTCAAAGGTACTCCTTTTAGAATGCAACCTATAAACCAAAACAATCACTTTCTCTAAGCTAGTACTGCATAATCTTCTGATACCTGCACCTTCCCTGCACAACTCCACACCCATCCTGCTTGAGAGGATAGTGAAGAAGTACTTGACTAAGCAAGATGCTGTGACCTTTGGCCTCTGTCTCAGGCTACCCTGACCCATCTTCCCCTTTCTCATAGAAACTTGGAGTTTTCAGAATCCTTTCATAAGCACTGAAGAATCTTAAGCTTTAAATATGCATAGGTTTAAATATACATAGATCCAAAAGGAGACCTTTTGGCATTTGGGGTAGAACAATGTTTAGTGCGTGGAACTGTCCTACACATTGCATTGGTTAATTGTAACATCTGTCTTAGTCTGCTCAGGCTGCTGTCATAGACCAACAAAAGCAAAACAAAATAAAAACCATACACAAGGGGTGCTGAGAGAGCAAACATTTATTTCTCACAGTTCTGGGGGCTTGAGGGTCCAAGATCAAGGTGCTGGTGTTGAGGGAGAGCCCACTCCTGGGCTTGTAGCCCTGGCTGGTAGCACA
Organism: Noctilio leporinus; assembly: GCA_004026585.1. NCBI lineage: Eukaryota > Metazoa > Chordata > Mammalia > Chiroptera > Noctilionidae > Noctilio > Noctilio leporinus. The sequence continues at coordinate 53,239 of PVIW01007322.1, read as the reverse complement.
GTGGATAAGGCACCAGCCTTCGAACCCAAAGGTCGCTGGTTCGATTCCCCAGCCAGGGCACATAAACAGGTTACAAGCCAGGACTCCAGCCAGGTCCTTGGCTGGAGGCAGGTGAAAGGCAACCATACATTGACGTTTCTCTCCCTTTCTGTCTGCCTCTCTCCCTTCCTCTCTCTTTGGAAATAATTTTAAAAATCTTAAAAATAATTTCAAAAAAAAAAAAAAAAAAAGACAGCGTTCTTTATGTCATCTCCATGCAATGGTGAGAGGAAGCTCTGGTGTCTCTTCCTCTTCTTATAGGGACACTATGGATACTAATTGCATCATGAGGCCTCCACCCTCATGACCTCATCTAAACCTAATCCTATCCCAAATGCTATCATTTGGAGGGTTAGGGTTTTAAGCTATGAATTTGGGGGATGGGTTATACACAAATGTTAGTTCAAGGCAACATCTCTAGTCTAAACCCATGGAAGACCATTAGCGACATCCATTATGATACACTGAACACTAATTTACATTTCCTACTGCTCTCAGCAGAGAACCACTAATGAAAACCAACTGACAAACAAACAAATACTTAAGACAATGGGAGAGGTTGTTCATGATGTTCATTAGATGAGAAAACACATCCAGGAAAGCTAACCCATTGTAATCATGACAGTTGACACCACATCCTTCTATTAGAAGCCTCCTGGAACATACTCCCAATTCTGAGTTATGCCACCATTTCTTATATTAAGCATCATGCCAAATATTAGCAGTACAAAAGATAAGATATGGTTCCTGTTCTCAAGGGATTCATAGTCCAATGGAAAAGGGATACTAATAACTAAGTACAATGAAATCATGTATTCTCAACAACGAGGATATTTGAAAAGGATAAAGGGACCCAATCAGGAGTAGGGAGTGAGGGCAGACATCCCAAAGCAGTGAAGACACCACCTGAGAGGCTGCCCATAGGGTGTCATACTGAGCAATCTGCCTCAGTTCAAAGCCCACCTCTGCCCCTGTATGACCCTGGGTAAGTTTTAAATCTCAGTTTCTTCATCTGTCAAATGCAGATTCTGAAAGTAGAATTCCCAGGATGTAGAAATTTCAGATTTCTGAAAGTAGAAATCTCACAGGATGATTCTGGGAACAAACAAATGAATGCAACATAAAAGCAACCAGTGCTTAATAAATGCTTATTATAATAATTTGAGGGCTTGAAGGGTGCGTAAGATCTTGGTTGGCATTAAGCATCAGAGAACAACTGAAAGAACATTCTGCTTAGGAAGAATCTTCCCTGGGCACTGATTTCTAATTCTGGATGCTCCACCTACAAGAGATGTATTCTTAAGTCTATGAGCTTCAGTTTCCTTGTCTGTAAAATGAAGATAATACGTGAATAGAAATAATGGTGTTTGCCAACTTTAAAGTCCTTGTAAATATGAGTAATTACTGTCCAAAACACAGGAAGCCACTTAAATGAAAAAGAATGAGAAGGCAAAAACATGCAATTTACTTTCCTGAGCCTCCCTTTGCTTATCTGAAAATTGAGATTATAATGTCCATTTCATAGGTATCTTGTGAGGCTACAAAGAGGTTGTTTATACAAAGAGCTGCCCCAGGCTGACCCATAGTAAATGCAGTAAGTATTCATTTCCTTCTTCCTTTTCCTTCTTCTCCTCCTAACTTTTAGAAAGTTCTTGAAAGTTCTTGAAAATTAAATTCAGGAAAAGCTAGCTGATGCCTGGAGGGTATTATGTCTTCTGTTCCCAGGCTGCCAATGGAAACCTTTCCTCAGCTAGGTCAGAGGGGACACTGGGAGGGACTGCAGGGGCAGGGTTTCCAAGCCCAGCAAGCATGCTTTGCTCCTGGCAATGTCTGTTGAAAGCTGACAGGAGGCTGCACAACAGGGTCCCGAGATCAGTCTCAGGTGACTCTCGCACAGAGAAGTGCCACAGAGGGTTCCTACCACTGGCAGCTGCAGTTGATTCCAAATAATCTTGTTGCCCACAGAAGTAGAAGCAGTTCCCAAGGGAAAAAGAAATGAGATCAAATGACTTGCAGTGCATATGGGAAGGAAGCCAGAGCACGTGATGTTCTGAGCCATGTGAGCTCATTAAACACACCCTCTATCCCCACCTCCTGAGTGTCATGTACATAGAGGGTGTAGAGAAAAACAATATTCAAGACTGGGCCAATGTTTGACTGTGGCTTCTCATGTACCCAGGGGGACTGGATCAGGCACCAGAAGCATTTTACTGCTCTAAGATGCTGGGGGGGGGGGGGGGATGAGACAGTAGTGGAAAGAGTCCCGAGAGACCCTGTCACATATTTTGTGCCCTTGAGTGATTAGGATCCTTGAACATTCGCTATCCCAAACCAAGAGTCTGTGATGAGACAGTCTCAGGACCTGTTATCTTTTCTTTTCTAGGATTCTATGATGCTCAATCTCTGTGTCCCTCACACTTGTGAGGATATGGGGATCTCTTGGATGGGCAAATATTCTGATCAAAATTTATTAGCAGCAGCAGGAATAGATCATTAATGAGTTTTACAAAATTAGATGACACTTAAATCTATTCTAAAGGACAGTAAGTCTAATCTGAAAAATGTGCTAAGATTTGGAGGGTCCTGCCTAGTGTTTTAAACCTCCTTTGAAAATATGGCAGTTGAAAGTCCTGAATGGGGAAAAGGCCCCAATGGAGCCTCAGCTCTGTTCTTTCCAAGCCAAGCAAACTCCAGCAGGTTGTTCAACGTCTCTGTGGCTGTACTTTTCATCTGTAAAGTGGGAATAATAATGTGTACCTCATGGTGATAGGGGAACTCAAGAGTCAAGGATTTCAGCTGTAGTTATAGATGATGGGCTTAAACATTAATGCATGTGGAAAACTGTTATTCCAGAAACTGGAATGGATGACTGGCATGACACCAAGAGGTGACAAGTAATTCAACCTTGTGCCCCAGAAGGTATCTGAACCATCATGTTCCAGGCAGGAAACATCAGTGATACAAATAAAGAATTGATCAACAGTTAAAGTACTAGGCATGAAGCTCTTAATTTGGTTAAACTTTTCTCTGAAACCCTTACCTACCCTTTTCTTCTCATAAAAAGGTCAGCTTGAGATGAGATATTAAGACAGATTTTAAGGTACATAACTCACTGTCTTCTCAGATAGCTGGCATCTAAATAAAGCACCCATAAAGATCAATCCTTGTCTCTACTTATTGGTTCTGATAGTAATAGGTAGCATGAACACAGCCTTTTCTGGTTTCAATGGGATGATTGCAGATCAAAATGAGAGAAAAGTATACCAAGTACAAAGCATAGTGTTCTAAAACTGAATTTATTTTCTCCTCCAATTTTCTTTTGTTTGTTTGGTTCTTATTTAGGTAAAGACACTCACTATCAAAATCAAAAGCTCAGAGTTTTTCTTACCTCTGCTCCAACACCAAAACATTAAGTCCTGTCTATTTGACCTTCTAAAGACCTCTTTATCTCTACTATCTCTAATCCATTCCAGATCACACCTCTCTATCCCTATCTCTGTCTCTGTCTCTATCTCTTTCTCCATCTCTCTCTATCTCATTTTTCTTTCCTCAATTTCTCTCAAAACATGCTAATTTATTGGGTTGACCAAATGTTTGTTTAGTTTTTTCCATAAAGTAAAACATTTTTCATTTTCACCAATAATTTATTGATTTAGATATTTTGAATGCTGGCTATCTCCTGAGTAGTACTGTTCTCAGCTGTTCTCATTAATTGATTGTTCTCAATTAATGCCTTGATTTGATCACTATCAACTTTTACTGGTCTACCCAACCATGAGTCATCCTTCAAGAAATCTCCAGTATGAAACTTTACGAATTATTTTTGACACATTCAATCAGTCACAGCACCTCCTCCACATGATGCACAATGTTTTATTTGCATTTCAGTTGCATTTTTACCTTTCTTGAAATAAAGCATAATATGTCAAAAATGTTGCTTATTTTCTTTCATCTTCAATATTAAAATGGCTACACAGAAATTCACCAATTTTGGTAATGTTTTTAGGTGCACATTGACATGATAGCTATCACAATACAATCTAACAAAATTGTTTTAAATGAAGTTAAAGACAACTAAGCACTGCTAGAGTCATCTTACGGAAAAAAGCAAATGAACTTTTTGGCCAACTCAATATACTACATATATACTTTATACATATACATATTATATATACATATAATAACATAGGATCAGTTTACCAAAACACAATACTGAAAATAATACATATTTGCTGATGATAAAGGTCAAAAAATGAGGGTGTTTATTGTCCCAGGGCCATGGTTTGCTGATCCTTGCTATAGAAGGCAAATACTTATTTAAATGATGTTGCTTGCAATATACACCTATACCAGATAGTTTCTGTTTTCCAGATCTACTTGCCATCTTTCTTTGCCCTACTTCATGGATCCATGGTTGGACAGCCTTATCCCATGGCTTCTGTTTGCATCTGGATAACAGGAAGTGTTGTAGGAAAACTAGAAGGCAGGGGCTGGAATAAGAACAAGGTATGTATTCTCCTGGCTCTCTCCATGATGACTTAACACATGTTGGTTGTCCCTCTACCAAAGCTCTGGTTCCAGCACTTTTTACAACCACAGCTAGGCTCTCAGGATTCTCTTTCGCACTCCCACCCCAGGCCCTTCATGCTGCAGGGTACTAACAGCTTCCTGCTCCTGCTTGCCTCTGAATATTCTCTGTTGGTTTCACCCAAGAATCCAGTTAGTGAACTGCCTTGAATTACTCCACTTGCTTGTGCCACCTATTTCCTGTTAGAAACTTTGATTTAGTAAAATTTTTCTTTGAATAACTTTACAACTTTATAATATCAAAAAGCCATTGTATGGATTACACAGAGGTCAGTTCCTGTTAAACAAAACAAAACAAAACACTACTTTATTTCATCTGACACCAAAGTAAAGGCACCTAACCCAAGTTCTACCTCTTTTATTAGCTTATGATAACATTAGCTTATGATAACATCCTTCAAAAGCTACACATTATTTATAGCAAGACGAAAAAACCTATAGTTGCCCCAAACATTGACAAGATTATGCTACCTTCTACCTTCCTCCATCCTGTCATATTTTATTAAAAAATAAAACAATGTTAAAACATGAAACAAGTATAAGAAAATCAACGTTCTTCCCTAAAATAACTATTTTTATACTTAAAATTTTACAAACCATTTCAAAAGAAAACCATTGCCCTTCTCCTTATTCATTAGTATCCTAAACATAGACCTGAGCTGCCCATTGGGAAATCCAGCATTGACCTACAGCATAAAGGCTAAACTCTTCATCTTGAAATTAAGAATTCATGACGATCTGGTTTCTGCCTACCTCTCCAGCATCACCTCCTGCCTTTATAGCCTCTATGCTTTACGCTTCAGGTCAGACAGATGTTGCAATGGGAACTAGTCTTTGTGAATGGGGAGTCCTGGAGCTGTGCAGTGTGATGACTATTTCAGCTATACTGAACAGTATTGTATCCATTTCCAGATCTTTTCCCTTACATACACACATTCACACACACACACACACACACGCAAATACGCACAAACACAATACAAGTTCAAGTCTGATTTTGTTCATTCTTTCACATTATATGGAATGCATCCCCATTCTCCCCCCAGATCCTATTCAGAGAGGTAAATCCCAGCTGTCAACTCAAACATCCTTCCCTCCCCCTGCAGGCCTCCAGATGGATAGTTCACATCGGTCTACCACCATCTTTTGATATGTCTCTTTATGCCTAGACTAGAGGAGTCTTAAGGGCAAAAGTTACTTCTTATTTTTTATCTTGTGACCCGTTGGCTTGATGAACTCAATTACTTCAAGTTCTTTATAACAAAGCCTCTTGAAAGTTGTAACAAGGTAGCTAAAGTCATTTCTCAACAATATGTGAAACTGTCAGAACACCAGTAGCATTCTTACATTTCCCATTCTCAGTGCAGGACATTCAATCCCAATCCTCAAACAATTACAATACCAGGTTTTCCCAGGGGGTTTTCGAACATAAAATTTCTTCTCAGATTTTGCCCTGCTTAGGTTGAACTGGCCCAAGGCTTTCCTTTGCTCATTACAATTCCTTCTTTCTTTGCAGCGAACTCTTCAACCCAGCTCCCTGGCAGTTGACTTGATAAATCTAACATTTTAGAAAGTGTGTGGTAAATAATTTAAGGTGGTATTTTAATCTTTGTCATTATTTATAACCCATAGATATAATTTATCTTCATTAACTACACAGCTAGCACATCAAATCAGTAATTTCATAGGTATTGTTAGGAAGGGGCCAAAATAAGAAGGAAATGACTTAGTTTAATAATAAAAAAAAATACTATTAAATAAGAATACTGATAACAAATAAATGTGGAGAAAATCAAGAAGAGAAATTCCCAATTATGATGGTTAGTTTTAAATTTTTATTTCTTGATTTTGAAAGAGAGAGAGAGAGAAACATAGAGTCGTTGTTCCACTTACTTACGCATTCATTTCTTGATTCTTATATATGCCCTGACAGGGGATCAAAACCATAGGTTCTTCATTTTTACAAGCACATAGCATGATACTTATATGTACTTGTTTGAAAATTTAATGCCTAAGGAGTTCCCTAGAAAACATGCAGAATATATATATATATATATATATATATATATATATATATATATAAATGTTTGAATTCTACAACAGATTGTATCTGAGAAATCTCTATTATATCTATAAGAACCCCAAAGTTTAAAACCCTCTAAACCAGCTTATGGGAGGTTGACTGCAATTCTCTCCCTATACCACGCCCTTGCTGGAGCCTCTTCACAGTTGAACTATGTTTTCACACTCCTTGACTTTGAATATTGGTCATGTGACTTGTTTTAGCCAATGGCAGGTGAGGGCAGAATTGGCCCCGCAGACCTTGATTATAAAACAGTAGTGATAGCTTAATGACATATAGTCTAATTCTCTATTTTAAAGAGAGAAAAATAAGAATGTAAGATGCAAAGATCCTAAAGAGCCTTAATCCAAAGAACTCAAAATGGTAGGATCCTCATAGCAAGCTAGAAGACAGGCAAATTGAGAAGATTTTTGTCATCCTTCTTTCCACTTATGCAAAACAGACCAATATCTTCAGGTCCATGTACCTTTGGCATAGCAGTATTGGTCTCCAGAAAACTTCACACTCAGCCAAGGAAACAACTGAAGTTCAATGGGACCACCTTAGGTCCTTCAAAGTGGGAACTTGAGTTTTTACCCCCTCTATGGACCTCAGCTCACTTACTCTCCATTGGAGTGAAAACAAATGCCACTAAATGCTAGTGTCTTGACCATGGCAATTTTTTTTTTGTTTGTTTGTTTGTTTTTTTAAATTTTATTGTTGTTGTATTACATCCATCCCATGGCAATGTTTGTTTTAATGCTAGCTATTAAAATGTATGCATCCAAATGCTTTGATTGAATACCCAAAGAGAACATTTTGCTATTGGACAATTATAGGGTAGTTCATTTGACAGGCAAGAAGTAAGAGTGAAACTGTTTATTATATTTAAGTCCAATTAGTACTCAAGCTTGGAATTGCTCTCTAAAACTCAAGAGTGTCCATACTGGGTGATTGACGATATGCCATAGAAGATACTACAAAAGGAATCTCATGATAACCTAAAGGGCATCTATTTAATGCCTGTGCATGTCAGAGACTAGTGTTTTCAGTTACCAAACTTTCTAAGAAAATGTTTTTCCAAATATCTTAATTCAGGCCAAAGCCTTCTGTCCCTACACAGCCGCCTGGTGGGCTCAGGGCTAAAGGCACATTAACATTGCAGCGTCCTTGCACAAGACACAGACTACTCAGTTAAAAAAAATAAAAGACAAAAGATAAACATGATTCTAGGCACATTCCGTGCCTCATCTCCATGGTCCAGTTCCTGTTATCCATCAAGTAGATTTTAAAATAGTCCACGTTTTTCAGTCCTGCAAAGTCAACAGTACTGGAAAATTGGCAGGTACACTTGTTTAAACAAAGCTCCCAAGTTTTCTGCTGGCAGGTGTTTCCAGAGTTCTTGGAGCACAATTCTTTGGATAGGATATTTGCCAATATACATAGCAACAGAAAAAAAAAAAAAAAAAGTGTTTTCATTTGCCACAGTGGAGACACCAAAATGCCTTAGATGCAAAGCTGGATATTCAGTGCAGGAGCTTATTTTGGCTCTAAGTCAACAAATAAACAATAATAAAACCCCACATCTTTCTGTCCAGAAGTCTGATGGGCTTCAAAGTGGAATAGGGCCATTTATCTAATTCGCAGCCCGTGCTCCCTAGCATTTCGGTACAGTTTGGCCAAATGAGTTTGGTTTTCTCTTTTTTCGTCAATTCCTCCAGACTCCTGAAGGTGCCATTATTAAGCTTTCAGCTAATTCAGCTTGAAACTGAGTCAGGAGATGTAGGGTTTAAAACTTAATATGATGGAGGCAGAGCAGGTAAGATTTTTATTCTTCCCCCATTTGCCCCTAGGCATTGATTTTAGTTACTTTTAAATTCAGCTTCGCAAAATTGAAACCTGGGACTGCTTTAAAAGCATATGACTAGTTTTATAATCCATTCCTTGGCAGTTGGGCTAATTCATATTTGCTGCTGTTAGATTCATTCCCTCAGCCCGTTCAATTAAATTCAACATAGGTGCTGGAACTCCTTAAGAGAGAAGTAATCCCTTGTCCCTCACCCAGAACTGAATGAAAATAAATAGAATTTTTTTTTAAAAGCAAGTCCAAAGTTGGAGGAGGAGAAACATAAGCATGGAAGGGAAAGGTTTGAGGACAAGTTTTTAAGACTCAAAGGAAGTCAAAATATTTCTGGCTTCGGAAAGTACTTAATGGTCATTAAATTATAACCCAGTGAAAATTAAGAGTTTCAAATACTGCCTACAAAAATTTAGAATATTAAGCATTACTAACAGTTTCTGTTAAGCCATTTCATTTTTAGTTACTTGCTAGCAGACAATGTTTATTGGATTTAAGTTCTTTCATTCTTATATTAATTGGCCTTACCGGGGTTCACTTTATGATTCGATTCTGTGTTATCCGTTTGTTACATCTCCCTCATTATTATCTTATCATTTGATATCTTTGAAAGGTTCTTTACAAATTTCAAAACAAAGATATCCTTTATGGATGTTTTGGGTTTAGAATGGGGCTTTTCAGTCAAGTGGGTCTTTTCATGGATGTAGCTAAGGCTCTTTAAAAATCCATTACTTCCAAAAAAAAAAAAAAAAGAATTGGCCATTATATTCATGGAGAAAGCCAATTATTTTCATGTTAAATGTGGCTACAAAAAAGAAACCATATTTGTCACATTCTGAGTGTTTCACCTCAAAAAGATGCTTGAAGAAATAATAGTGATTAAAAATAATTTGCTCAGAAAGACCTGAGTTCCAATGCCCATTTTGCCACCTACTTGTAGGGTGTTTAGAATTGAGGCTCTTGGCCTGGCTGGTGGCACAGTGGATAGGCACAAGCCTGCAAACCCATGGGTTGCTGGTTCAATTCCCAGTCAGGGCACATAACCAGGTTGCCAGCCAGGTCTCCAGCCAGGTTTCCAGCTGAAAGCAGGTGAGAGGCAACCATGCATTCATGCTTCTCTCCCTTACTTCCTCCTTCCCTGCCCTTCTCTCTAAAAAATAATGAATAAGATCTTTTTTTAAAAAATTGAGGCTCTTAACTCAATAATAGTTCAATCCTGGCACTCCCTCTTCTTAGCTGTGAGACTTTGATCAACTTATTAACCACTCTGGGCTTTGCTTCTTCAAAGGTAAAATGGGCAACATGAGTAGATATGATTGGGAGAATTCAATAAGGAAATGTATGTCAAGTGCAGACCCCAGAAAAGCAATTCAAGATGAGAACAACCACATGCACTGAGAAAGTATTTTTGGCTCCATACTCGACATCACCATAATTTTTGTTTCAGCTTTCATTGTGTTTCTTAATAAGTATTTGTTATAAGAAAACTAGAAAATATAAGTAAGTTTAAGAAATGAGAGTTGTTTAATCACTTCTAGGACCATGTGCCAGAAATAGTGACTCTGGAGACTGTGGTTAAATCCTTTCAGACGTACCCATGCAACATCCAGGGGACATTGTGTTGCTCCTCCAAGGCATCTGCCTGTTTCTCTCATCAAAGTGAGTAAAGAAGATTGTGGGAAAATTGATTTCCAGGAGATAAATCAGGAGAAAGAATCCTGAGAAGATTTCAGAGGAAATTAACTTTTTTTTTGTTTGTTTTTTGCCAATGAAGAAATGTTGTGAATTCCGGGCAGGATATTGTTTTCTGCCAGAGAATTTTTGGAAGAGGCAACAGTGCTAAGTCAGAGTTTCTCCCAGAAAGATAACGAGCCCTGGAGAATTGCTGCTGGTTAACTTTCAGTAAATATAATGAATTAATATTGTGCTTACTGTTAACTCCCAATGACTACATTGGAAAGGATTAATAAAACAGTAACCATTTTTAGAAATTGCCTCTCTTTCCCTTAAGTAATGAAAAATTTGTGAAAACATTTATACTGTCTCTATGATCTTTACTATTAAACTATCTGAACAATTATTTTTTTAAGTGTCTCCTAGCCCTATGGCTCCATTGGTTGGAGCGTTGTCCCTTAAACCAAAAAGTTGCAGGTTCAATTCTGGGTCAGGGCACATGCCTAGGTTGTCAGTTTGATACTCATTCAGGGCATACACGAAAGGGAACCAATCGATGTTTCTTACTCATATTGGTATTTCTCTCCGTCTCTCACCCTTTGTTCCCTCACTCTAAAAATCAACAAGCATATCCATGGGTGAGGATAATAAACAGCTTCTCCTAAGATCTATTTGTTAACAATCTTTATATGTCATGTTAACATATCACTTTATTATATTTGTAATATTAACAGCATAGCTACCATTTTTGGGTGATGTGATTTTGCAAAAATTCTGCAAATCCTATTTTAAAATTAATGAAACTGAAGCTTAGAGACATTAAGTAAATTGCTCAAGATCACAGAGCTAGTGTGTAGTAGAACTGGAGTTTAAACACAGGTCTACCGCAGCCTAATATCATGTGGTATTCACCACAACCCGTTACATCTTATTGTCTGTGCGTAAACACAAACCCATGTACTCTTCATACCAATCCCCAACTATAATAAAAGCAACTACTGATCAAGAAAAATGTGCATAATTATGGAAATATTTGATGTAAGAATATGCTTTGCATGCATTTATTTGGAATGGAACACTATAGCCCTAGACTTATCATTCTTTGGGGAACTTCACTAGTATCTGTGCGGCAGTTAATCATTTTAATACATTAATAAAATTCATTGATAGTCAAGAGCTTTTTACATTTACATGAATATTATATGTGTATAACCCACAAAAAGAAAGGAAAAAGAAACAGTAAGTTCTGAATAGACTTTAAGATGATTCCTTTAGGACATCCCAAGGTCTGTCTGGGAAAAAGTCTGGCCATTGTTAATATAACAAGAACGGTTTTCACAACATCCATGTAACCTGGCAGCCAAGGAAAGTGGACTGGAATAGGCATGGGTGAACAATGATGACTTCATTGTGTTAGTCAGTAGGAGTGGTAGTTCCCATATTGAATGAGCGTGTGTACCGTGTGACTGGTACATTCAAAATGACTGAGTGAGTACAGTAATGAATCTGCACCAAATTTTGTGTTAAGCTTGAACGTTTCTCTGTAGGAGCTGTATTCGAACGATTCAGAAGGCCACAGCTATGGGCAACTGGTAATTGGCAGCTTCATCACAACAATGTGCCCAGTCACGTATCATGTCTCGTGGAGAGTTTTTTGGCATCATCAAATCATCCAAGTGACTCAATTTCCCTACAGCTCAGATTTGGCACCTTCTGACATCTGGCTTTTCCCAAAACTAAAATCACCTTTGAAAGGGAAGAAATTTCAGGCCATCAATGAGGTTCCAGAAATGCAATGGGGTAGATCATGGCCATTTGGAGAACTGTGTGTGGCCCCAAGGTACCTTCTTTGAAGGGGACTGAGTCATCATTGTCCTATGGACAATGTTTCTTGTACCTTCTTCAATAAATGTCTCTATTTTCATATTACATGGCTGGCTACCTTCTGCACAGGTTTTGTATACTCTTTGTATTTGTTGAAGGAGATGACTACAGCTAAAAACATCCGCCTACTGGAGGGTGAGCACAGGACCTCATTGGGGAGGGAGGGAGAATGAAGTTATAGTAAAAAGATGACTGAAAATTATTTGCAAAGACTAAAAGCTAAGCTTGTCCTTTGCTATACTTTATAAAGTCTTCAAACCCTTAAAAATATAATAAATGTCAAAAGGGAACTTCTAGAACTACATGAAGTTTATTTCTTCTTATCATTATTCTTTCTCCACTGGACTTCTATTAGCTGGGGATTAAGGAAGAATCTTTATTAATTAATGAAAATAAAAGCAGGGAAGGGGAACTATTGTTTAGTAAGAACCCACTATGGGCCAGACACTCGCTGGGTATTTTATATAGAAAACCTCTTCCCAACACCCTTGAAAAATACATATGATCACTCCCATACTTCAGTTAAGAACCTGAGCCTCAGATAAACTAAATAACTTGACTAATTTAACCTATCTATTGTCAGAGTTAGGAGACCAGACCATTTCCAAAGCCTTTCAGGTACATTAGGAAAAGAAGAAATAGGTTCTGAACTTAACTTCCCCAATTTCATAGCCATGGTCAGATTTGCTTTTAACACTGACCAATTCATTAATATCCAAGGTGTGACTATATATCACATTCTTGGGTAAGTATAATCAGTTACAATTTTGAATTCCAGATAAACTCCCAAAACCTGTTTCTGCTGAGTAAAGAAGGCACATTAACAGTAAAATCTCTCATTTTGTGAGATGTTGTTGAAACATTGAGCCCACTTTACATTTCTTCCGCAGTGTTTTGCAAATGTCTAGAGTGTTTGAGACACACACATTATGAACTATCTTTTTATAATCCTGAGTGTCTGCCGCTTTCTCTTTTGCTGCATCTCACTGTGACAGTATCTTTAGCTCATTACAAGAGAGGCTGTCTGCCTCCAATGGCCACCAAATAGATCCTCATTCTTGCTAACGTAGCCAACCCATCATCCTTGAACCCTACTGGTGCAATACTCTGTCTCTGCCCAAGGTACCAACACTAATGTGGCTGACGTACTGAAGTCACAAAGCCAGTGAAGCAATTAGTAGGGGAAAAAAATGAAAGAAAAAAAAAAAAAAAAAACCATGCTGTTTACTTGTTTATATTGTCTGGGCTACAGAACTATCAGAGTGATGAACCCTAGGTATACTCAAGATTCACAGCCCTCCTCAACACCAACCCACCAGTCTTGAACCAACCTGTCTGTGACTGCTTTGTCTTTCTTAGGAGGCACCTCATACCCTTTTGTAAAGACTGACTCCAAAGAAATGAGACTGTAATGGATCCCTGCTGTATACATTCGTATGTGAAAAAAAATGTGGTCCAGGGAATTCATGTGTTTGTCCAGCATTTTCAAGCTTCTTAGTAGCAGAATGGCAACCAGTGTTTGAGTATCCCGACTCCTAATTCAGAAAAGTATTCTTTTGTTTATTCCTATATTCATTCAAGAAATACCTATCCAGGGCTGATTTTATGCCAGCCACTATAAAAAGTAATTACGAGATACATGCTGGACCTTAAGAGCTCAACCTCTAATGATGGGTCAAGTCCATTCCTAACAGTGTGATAAGTTCCCTGTAGGGAGAAACTCCAGTGGGAGGGGCTGCTGAACTTCTAGCAGAGCCTGGGGGATGAGGAGTCAGCCAAACTAAGGAAGAAAGAAGGCTGACCTGTATGAAGGCCGTGGGCTGGTGAGATTGGGGAAGACAAGCTTTTTTGACCCAGTGAGTCAGAAGGCAGTTGAGCACTAAGCTTTCTTGCCAATAAGGTTATAATAATTCCCTTTAGAAATTAACCAAGTATCCACTTTCTTTTTCTTGGTAGTCACACAGAACTTTAAAACCAGCAGCTCCATAACGTAGGGATTTCCTTGTGAATTTATTAGGATAACGATAAGAGGAAGAATCTAGCTAAAGGGTGGGGTTGGAAGCCACATGGTGCAAAATGACTTTAAGGGCAGATCCAGTGTCTGGAAAGCCTAATGTTTATAGAACATGGGGGGTACATTTTAAAGAAAATTCATGAAAAAAAAATTTACTTTTGTGACTTTTTCAAACACAGGACTACATGAAAACGCTGCAATTTGGGAGGGGTCTTGTAAAAATGAAGTGTTCTGAATTTAAGCCTCATTAGCATTAAAATAAAGCCCTCCTAGAGATGCTATTTCAGACAGATTGCTAACAATAATCACAAAATCACTCAAGCTTGGGCCCAGGGGTACTTGAACACCTTATTTTCTTAACTTCAAAACTTTCCCTGTTTGAGGGGTCTAGAGGAGGTTAGAGAATAGAAAGGGTGAAGGTATAGCAGTAATTTCTTTTTCTGCTGAGTGTGTGTTCATTTATAACTGTAGGCCACTGAGGGGAATTTTTCATGGTCAGTTCCAATGCACTGTGTTCTAGAAAGATTTCAACACCTTAGTAAACAATGACCACATAAACCTGAGCTGAATAGCCAAAAAGGACGTGGTCTTTCAGCACTTCTCTTTTAAAAACACTGCAGAGGAACTTCCTGCATTAAGGTAAATGAGCAAATAAATCTTCCTGTGGAGACACAAGTTCTCTGTGTTTCTCACAAGTGTTTCATTTGGAGCACAGCTCTTCAAGTTGGAGCTGGGGAGTGGAAGTGGGGAGGGGAGGGAGGCAGGAAGGGGAGGATTGAGCCAGGAAAGAGGTGTACTGTTAAACTGGCCCTCCGGAAAAAAAAGAAAAAGAAAAAAGGAAAAATCTCTGGTGTACAGGCCAATTTCTTTGGCAAAAAATACTCTTAGGATGGCTGATAGCAATCCACCAACCTGACATAACTCCCACGAAGTTGGGAAGACACGGGAAACATGTTCTTGGAGGTCAGTGAGATCCACTCCAGCAGAGATGCTTGGATACCAACTCTCTGGTCTGGATCATGTTTCCTTGCGGAGCTACAAGAACAGACCTTTTGTTTATAATGCATCTCGAATGTGAAAAGCAGGTGCTTTGCTTTGCCTTCAGCACCTGCAATAACATGCAGAGCATGGATTTCAGGTCCCCCCATGCTCTGCGTTAATTTTGCTGGATGAAAGGATATTTAGATTCTCGTGAGTAAGGTGGGTCAGAGTTCTGTGAATTCCTGATGAGGCTGCTCATCAGACTCTGCTGATGGCAGATGCAGCCTGCAGAAGTCAAGGTGTCAAGGGGGGAGGGGAGTGGGAGGCAGCTCAAGCTTAAGGAAAACCTAGAAATAACAAGAGCTGTGTCACCTCTTACCAAGGACTGCTTAATATATAGTTTAATTTTGAGAGTATCAGCCTAAAGAAATGCTTCCAACTCAAATTTTCAGTAGGTTGGTGGGTAGACATTATTTGTTTATATAGTAAGAGTCTATGCAACTTGCAATAAATGTTTTGAATAAATTTCTATGCCCCCTCAGTTTCTTCCTCCCTCTCCCCTTCCTTCTTTCCTTTCTTTCTTCACATTGAGCAATTACAAGGTTCTATGACAGGTGCTAAAGTAGAACAATAAAGAAAACAAATCAGACAAGGTGTCTACATTGAAGAAGCTCACAGTCAGGAAGAAGACACGCACAGAAACACCTGCCTGAAGCATTGTGTTTTGGGGACTGAAATAGAAAGCTAAAAAGGGCACAAAACATGGAAGGAGTGTAAACTCTGGCTGGAGTAAGGGGACAAAGAAGGGACATCCAAGCAGAACTTGCAGCGTCATAACACAGAAACTTAAAAGATGAGAAGCCTGACGACTAGGACAGTGTATAGACAGTGCAGAAAGGGACAGATGGAAGTCCATCTGCTGATCAAGGCAATGCAAGGACTTCAGTCTGCCTGGAGAGATGGGGACAAGCATCGTACTGGAAAGGCGCTTTGTGTATCAAGATGCCAGGAGAAACATTGTCATGAAAAATCTTGAAAAATGTGCCAGAGTGTCAGCATTTAATCCTGTCAGTATCGAGGAGCCATTTGTGAGTGTTGAACTGCATGGTGATATGATTATTTCTGGATTTTGTTTTGTTTCACTTCAGGGATCATTCTAAGGTTGCTGCCTAAAGACTGGGTTGGAGGATAGGAAGCTAAGACAATGAAGGCCATTAGAAAAATATGGGCTTTGATGACACTGATGACCTTGGGGTTATCCTAATAAGGAGAGAGAACTCAGGAATTTTAAGGATATAGAATTGCTTGGACTTTGGCATCCTTCTGATGGAGGGTTAAGAAATAGTTTAAATTGTCTCCCAAGTACCTTATTAGGAATGAGGGGTAGAGCAGGTACTTACTGAACAGTGGTGAAAGACGGGACATAAGTAGAGGGTCAGAACTGGAAGAAAGATAATTAAAACCCAGGCAACTTATGTCTACATAAAAAAGAAAAAATTTTAAAGGCTGTGTATTCTTTCTTTAACAATACTCCCTGGAAGACACATTTGAGGCTTCTGCTTACTTTTCCTTATCTGAATTAAATAACATGGTTATCCTCAGCTTCAAAATAGTAAAAAAAAATTTAAAAAGGTAGTCTTTATTCCATGTGAATATGTTATTTAAAATAAATGATTATTAATAAGAGAGAGAAAGGTGATTTTAGGGGCAACTATTTGGAACCATTAGGGACTAGTTATTGGAGATATCAGAAAGCTAGATTTTATAGGGCCAGCTTCAGGTAAAGGGAGGAGTCATGAAGTGTCCCCAGGTTTCTGGTTTTGATGAAAGAATAGATGGTGGTTTCATTCAATCTGAGCGAAAACTCATGTTTAAGGAAGACCATGAATCCATCTTTGAACTTGAGATCCTCAAGGGACAACCAAATGGAAAACATACATACACACTTGTGTTAAAAATTTGAGGGCTGAGAAGATTAATTCCAGCCAGTGATGCAGAACTGACAATTATCTGTATGGTGGCTAAAGACAAGGGAGAGTCTGAGATAGCACAGGCTCTACTTTCCTATTCTTGTTATGGCCTAAATGCATAAGAGGACGTGGCTGATAAAGGCAATACCCCAGGTACCCCAGCTGTGACAGCCCCATGTGGCCACTCTGGGAGCTGAGGGCCAGGATAAGCTTCCCATCCTCACACAAGTTGGGGAGAACTAGTATGGGAATAGGAAGCGTAGTGAAGGCAGCTCAAGTAGAAAAAGGATTCTAGGGAGAGTCTGTGGATAAAGAAGAGTTTATTTACAGGGGAAGTAGGTCCCATAGGTCACGAAAGAAAGCCTGAGGAAGAGGTCAGGGGAATAGGAAGGAAGCACACTGTGGCAGTATATGAGAGGAGAGCTGGCCACATCATTATGGATGGCTGAAGATAGAGACATGGGCGTCTGGGGAGATTCCCATCCCTGAATCTTAGCAACTGCTAATTCTTGAGGGAAAGGTTTTCCCAAAAAGAATCGCTGGAGAGAGGGATTTCACAAAGTAAACCAGGGTCTTAAATCCAAGTAGTAGCAGAGGCCTGAGAAGCCCACAGTTAGTGGACCTGGGCCACAGACTGTAGCCTGTGCTCAGTGCTCCAAGAGGCAGGCTAAGTAGTAATTCTGAGCCTCTTAAAAATGTGGAAATACAGACTCTGAATGATTGGATCCTACCTGTGCAAGTGGTAGAGAAAAATTGCTTCTATAACATTAGCGGCAACTTATGTTTAGAGGATCAATACCTCAAAGGCTGGCAAACTGGAGCCCAAGGGGCCAAACTGGACCCACTACCTGATCTCCTAAATGAAATGTTATTTAAACACGGACTATCACATTCTTTCAGGGTTGTCTCCGGCTACTTCAGTGACACAAGAAAAGAGCTGAGTAGTTGTGACAGAGACTGTATGGTCCACACAGTCTAAAATGTTTACTACCTGGCTCCTTTCAGAGAAAGTTCTCCAGCCCCTGATTTGATCATGTATATATAAAGCACTTAATCCAGCATCTAGCACATTGTAAATGCGGGTACACAATAAGAGAGGTTTTTATTTTGACTTTCAAAGCCAAATATTGATTACTAATGTCTTTATTATTGGCAATTTGATATTTGATGTTGGAAAAGTGATCCATCCTTGTTAATTTACATGTTATTGGTGGCCAACTGTTCACATCTCTCCATTTTAACGAAATGCCTGTACATACAACTTCAGGCATACAAATCTTTACCAGTGGGTGATCATGCCTAATTCAACCATATGGAAATTATTTTCAACTCAAAAGCATTTAAAACCAACAGATGATTTCATCTTTTACATATGCAATTATTATGAGAGCCAGAAGTCATATTTTTAGATGCCAGGACAATAAATTCAAAGAGTTTTTTGTTAGTCACTAATAATAAATATAAAAATGGAAGTAAAAGTGTGATTCAATTAAAATATAACATTATTTTTGTCACATATGAAAATTAGCAATGTGCTAGAATAGCAAAACAAAGCAAGATTCATGGATCCTATGACCTATTTTCCATTTACTTTAAGCACATGATTAAAAGGTTTCAGCATGAAAACTAAAATGCTGTGATATGGTAATACACTAAATGTTAACCCAAGAGATGTCCAGAAATTGGTGGAAAGAAACTTCCTCAGTAGAATATGGAAGATACAATTAATTTAATATATTCGATTAAATTTAGTGGGAATAAGCTATAGAACATAATTTGAGAACAGGTGGGCTAAGTTTGACACCTCATAAAGAAATTCCAAAAAGTTACTTGCAAAATGAAAAGTAGTAATAGCATCTCTCCATTGCTAGGAGGCTTCCATGTGGAGCTCAGGTAGTGATGGAAAAGAAAATGACTAATTTGGAGTTGTCTGTTTGTATTGGGTTCAATCCTTACCATTCCGGAGGGATAGAGAAATGCACACCTTCCAAAGACTCAGCCAAGGTCAAATTGGAAGCAGCCTCAGGATATTTTCAATGCCTGTCCAGCTCCTCTTTTAGCATTTATTGATCTTTTCATGAAGTTCCTTCCTTTCTCCACAATGCCAATTCTGTGATGATGGAAATGTTTCATATCTGCACTATCCATGTGGTAGCCTGTAGCCACCCATGACTCTTGAGTACTTAAATGTAGCTAATGCAACTGAGGAACTGGATGTTTTGTTGTGTTCCATTTTACTTCATTTAAACATAAATTTAAATTATGTTTACCACATACAACTCATAGTGTCTATGCTAGAAATCTTAAATTCTAAACCTTAAAGGTTTCAGGTTATATTTAGAACCAAAAGGATTGCTGGTAATGTTTTCTGTGATATGGATTGATTATAGCTTGAAGATGTCTCCTAATTATACATATAGGAGACTCACTAGATTTGACCTACTACCCTCTGTACCTCTCACTACCTCTCATCCTTCAAAACATACTTATCTTGTGTCCCATTTCCAAAATGCTTTTCTTCTAGTCACTTACCTGATTAACTCAGTAAAAGGTAATCAATAAAGGAGCAGAGAAAGAAACGTCTTTCAGCCTTCCCTAAAGGACACTTTTTAGGCCGTTTGGTCCAAAGATAAATACAAAAGGTTTTTTTAAAAAAAATAAATCATTCAGGTAAAGATGGAAAAATAATCACTTAGAAATTGTGGAAAATCCTTACAATATCTTATTGGTAAAAATAAATATATTTAGCATAATTTCAATTTTGTTTAGTTACATGTTTGTTAGGTGTTTGAATTATTGTACATGATAAAAGTGTTAGCGTTATATTAAAGTAGACAAAAGAATTATGGGACAAAACTGACTCTTTACTATATGAAATCTCCAGAAAATCTGTAAAATGGAAAGAAAATGTATATAATCTGGATTTATTTACTTTTCTTGGGTAAAGGCCCATCTGTCTGTTGTGGTAATGCATTAAAAAAAAAAAGCATGGTGATTGCTGGGGTAGAGGGGTATAAGAGGACTAATTGTAAAAAAAAATACAACAAAAACATGCATTTAAAAAATGGTGTCAATTCATTTATGACCAAAGTAAGTATATAGCCCATAAATATGCCACCAAAATGTCATGTTTTTATTTTTATTTTATTTTTTAATTTTTAAAAGATCTTATTCATTATTTTTAGAGAGAAGGGCAGGGAGGGAGGAAGAAAGGAAGAGAAACATCAATGTATGGTTGCCTTTCACCTGCCTCCAGCTACAGACCTGGCTGGAGACCTGGCTTGCAACCAGGTTATGTGCCCTGGCTGGGAATTGAACCAGTGACCCTTGGGTTTGCAGGCTGGAGCCAATCCACTGAGCCACTCTATCTAGGGCTTCTTTTTACCTTTGTTTTTTAGGGAAAAAAATTTATTTATTCTTTTAGTAGTTCTAGAGGCTAGAAATTGTCAAATTTAATTATTATTGTTGTTATTATTATTATTATTATTATTTATTCTATTACAGTTGGCCCAAGTTTTCCCCCTTTTCCCTCTTCCACCCAGCCCAACCCCGACTCCCACAGCCCATCTCAACACTGCTGTCCTTGTCCATGGGTCATTCATAACATGTTCTTTGACTAGTCCCTTCCCCTTCTTTCCACTATTATCCCCCTCTCCTCTCCTCCCTGATCACAGTCAGTTTGTTTCACGTTTCCATGTCTCCGGTTCTGTTCAAAGCATCATCTTTTCAATGACATTAATTTTTTTTCTGAGTTTCACTATCTTTCCTTCTGAGTTTCAGTTTCCCACCTCAAGTGGAGATCAAACACTTGAGCGACCTCCCTGTGACTAAGAACTCCGGACACACACCGCCCACTGTCACTTAGCAGGTCCAAGGCGAGAAGAGGACTGCCTTTAAAAGAGCAGAGCAGGCTGTCCACCACATGGCATTGATTTTTATCCAGTTTTCATGTTTCTGTTTTATGGAGCTCGCCATCTTTCAACAAGGACTTGGAAACAACTGACCCACAGTCCTCAGCTCACATCTATCTCAGGGCTGTTTCCCTTCCAGGTAGGTCCTGCACAGAGCCATCACACCTGACAGCAGAAAGTGGCGTTATCAGCCACTAACTCCAGCCTAGGGACAGAAAAGGCTGCAGGCTTTTAGAAAAGAGCAAGACCAAGTCCTTCTCATTCCATCTGGCTTCCACCTGACTTAGCTTAATCCCTAGAGGTTGTTTCTCTGAGCCACTTTGCTATTTGCTATACTTTCACTTGTCTATTGTCTAAATTCTCTTCATATTTATGTACTTAAAATTTTTAGATACGTTTCTGGGGTTAATGGAAAATTAAATTAACGTTTGATGTGTATGCATGAAAGGAATATTTTAAATCCCTTTTTAGTATCATAGGGACAGGAACAGTGATAATTGAAATAAATGTAACTTTTGATCAATATTAACAGAAATCAGTTTTGGTCATATTTGTTGCCTTAGATTGAAGTGATATAAAAGATAAAACTGCAGTTAAAAAAATTAATTGCCACCCTGGCTGGCAGCACAGTGGGTAAGGTGCCGGCCTGCGAACCCAAAGGTTGCTGGTTCGATTCCCAGCCAGGGCACATAACCAGGTTGGTTGCAAGCCAGGTCTCCAGCCAGGTCTGTAGCTGGAGGCAGGTGAAAAGCAACCATACATGGATATTCCTCTCCCTCTCTGTCTCTTTCCCTTCCCCTCTCTCTAATAATAATAAATAAAATCTTTTTTAAAATGAATTGCCATTAAAAGAAAGATGAAAAGCAAAAAGTTACATAGGCAGGGGGAAGTAGAAAATAATTATGTCAAAAAGTCAAGTATATATAATACTGCAAATTATGTGCCAACTTTTTTCAATTTTTTAAAATTATATATTTTTAGAGAAAGAGGAAGGGAGAGATTAAGAAAAAGAGAGAAACATCAATGTGTGGTTGTCCCCCATACATGCCCCCAAGTGTGGAACTGGTCCACAACCCAGGCACGTGCCCTGACTGGGAATAGAACCTGTGACACCTTGGTTCACAGGCCAGCACTCAATCCATTGAGCCACACCAGCCAGGGCCAATTTTTAAAATTAAAATGATCTATTCTCATCAGCACTTGACACAAGAGAATTATACTTCAGCCCCCAGCTCATTAAGAGGAAATTTGAAAAAACTCCATTTTAGAACCCAGAGCTCAGGAGAAGAGAAACCTCTGACCTTCAAGTCAACCTGTGTGGTCAAAAGACTTCTTTTTTATGAGGTTGGATCCTCAACAGCATAGGGGAGATTTAAAACCAGAAAAATATCTGTCTAATTATGAACCATAAAGGGATTTTCTGCTGGTAAGAAGTGAAAAGGGCATTGTTAGGGACTCAGTAATGTCTTTCCAAATTCATATGTTGGAGTACCGTAGAATAAGACTGTATTTGACAGAGCTTTTAAAATGGTAATGAGGTTAAATGAGGCCTTCAGGGTGGGTCCCTGTAAGAAAAGGAAGACTGGGACATAAACACACATGTAGTGAAGACACCAAAAGAAGACAGCCATCTGCAGGCCAAGGAGAAAGGCCTTAGAAGAAACCAAACCAACCCACACCCTGATCTTGGACTTTGTTTGTGGGAGCAAACACATTTCTGCTATTTAAACCACCCAGTCTGTGGTTCTTTGTTATGAGCCCTAATAGACTCAGACAAGTACCTTTCCAAAATTGCTAAATCCAGCTGGTTCTTACATCAAGCCACCCAGAGAAGAATATTTCACATGTGTCTCGTTCCTGTGAAAGGAAGAAATGGCATCACCCACCGTCTGACTCCTACAGGTTTTCGGGTACCGATCACAAGATTTTCTCACTACACTTGTAAACACAAGCTCTTCCCCCAGCCAGATCTGAGTTGCTTGCCCGTTTTTCTGCTCTTAAAATGCCTGGCAAATCGAGCAACTAAGTGATGAATAACACATGGTGAACATGAGTAGGATAAAAGAAAACACTATCTCCCTGTGGCATGGTTGTCGGGACCTTTTTCGCAGCTGGGTCTGCAGCACTGAAAAGAAGCCACTGAAGAGAAGTTGAAAATGTGAGCTGTGTGAAACAATCAACCTCACTTCCCGGTACTTGTGTCTTTGTCAATGGACAGGAACACCAGAATTGCCCTAATGGAAGGGAACAATGGCCTATTTATTCTGATATCCTGTCTCCTACTGAGACTTATGCCAGGTTCTTTTGAGGAAGGGCTAAACACCGCATAAGTGCCCTATTGTGTACCACTTGACCTGGTGTGGAGTGGGGGCACTTTGGAGGGTTTGGGAAGGGTGGTCTTCTTCCTGAAGCAGGTGGGACATGTAAACAATATCCAGTCATTTCTCCCTGATTTTGGATTTCCGGGGAACTCAGCAGGATTTCTGAATTGCAAAGAAACAATGCTGTGAATGGTGACAAGGCACACACCACTGTGCTTTTTACCATTTTCAGCCACCTTCTGTTTCTCTGTGCCTTGCTTTCTTTGCTTTTCACAATCCTCCTATGACCACCTTTTCTAAAGCTTTTTATCTTGACCTTGAGTAAATGTTGTATGTTCAATTTTTCACTCTTGCATGTGGAATGCTAATAACGTCTAGTATTCCATATTGATTAGATGCCTTAAAAATGTATGATCTCTAACTTTACCTGGAGCATCAAAACAATTATTCTAGTTATCTCTGCTTGATATTTACTTCTTTACATGGTGGTTAAAAGAAAAAGCCTATTTTCGCTCTGGAATGCTTTGAAATCCTTGAAACACATCCTTGTCCTTCCTACTACTTGCATTATTTTGTTGGAATTGAATATGTACTCAAGTTTTTAGTACATATTTTATATTTACCTGTGGGGTCTGAAAAGACAACCAACAACTCTAATTTCTTAACTGCAGAGTCTTATAAAAAGTTTAAAAGCCTCACAACATGTTCTTATTTATCCGAACCCCTGATTCTCTCCATTGTTTGTAGCACTAATGATGAGGGCCCTCAAATTCTGCAACTGGAAATCTATCATGCGGTAGGAGCTACAAGAAGATGGCTGAAAACTCACACGAAACATTATTTCAGAGCAAGTTGCTGTGAAAGAAATGTTCTCGCTGAAGTGACAATGGGATTCCTATGGGGAAAGGCTCCGTTAGAAGCACTAGAAACGGGCATATTCATTCCAAGTGCTGTTCAGGGTAGCCTGTAGGAGTGGATGAAAAACTAGCAGAGGAGGAAGGCATGAGAGCCATTCACATTGCATTGGAGCTTTTACTCATTCTGGCCAAGATCCTACTGTCTGGTTCTGTAAATCGGTAAAAAAAAAAAAAAAAAAATTATAGTGTTTTCATTTTATAAGAGCAATTTTATTAAATTCAATGCCTGCACTGATTCGAACGCAAAGCAGCCTGCCCATGTAAATTGAAGCGTATAATGATGCAAGCAACTTGGGAAGTCTACAGAAAAGAAAATCATAGCGCATGAGATACAAAAAGACTAACAAATGAATCCCATTTGACTGGCCCATCCATCCTGGTCCCAGGATACTTTGCAGAAAGGGTGGAACAGAGTTTCCATTTAGTGATGTAAGGGAAGAAAAATCTTTTTCTCTCTGCCTTTCTTGGTTCACTAGCTGGGGGACCACAAATCAAACTGGTTAAAGACATTAACAAGAGGGAGGGAAGGCAGTTTTAATTTTATATGTGTGCCCTAGACTTTGCCAAGCAAAATGTGGCTCCAGGAAGCAGTCAGGTGAGGGATGTTCATATACCATTTTAGGCTACCCAAAGGAGAACAGGTTTGTGGGTTCAGGGCGGAGGAGGCAAGTTTTGGAAAAATGAAGGAAAGAAAGGTGAGACAAATCAGAGATTAGATACTCTCAGGTGACAAGTTGTGCTCCTTCTGTTATAGAAACATCTCTACACAAGGAAACTTCCTTTAGAAATGTAAAGTTCCTTTATAAAAGGAACATAAGTATTGTATTTTTAGGCAAGTAGGGTGAGGCAAACAGCGTTTGCTCTACCTGCTGGCTCTCAATTACCATTAGATAAAAATGCTCCTGCCAAAGTAGCTTACTTTGAGGTGGCATATTCTGATACCCTTAAGAGACATATTACCATAAATTAATGACTGTTAAATTCATCACTTCCTACTCTTCCTGTTCATTGGAAAATAACACATTTCATTTCATCCCAAAAAAACTGCTAAATCATTTAAGAATAGAATTTTCTACCAAGCCTTTCGTGTTACAACAGGAGCTGGAAAACTTTTCTATAGAAAACCAGATATAACTAAATACAGAGCTAGGACTAGGGTAGGGCAAGCGAGGCAACCAAGGCACAAAGTTTAAGAAAGTTCTCTCTCTCTCAGGGTCATGTGGGAGCCTCTGAGAATGAGTGTGCCTACTTAAATTTTCCACCCCAGTCCCCTCACTCACCTTAGCCCTGACCATGACTAAACCTGTTAGGTTTGCAGGCCAGATGGTCTCTTGTAACTACCCCACTCTGTCATTGAAGCACCATAATATTATGGATAATACTAAGTGAACAGGCATGTCTATGTTTCAATTAAACTTTATTTATAAAAACAGGCAGTGGGCCAGACTTGGCCCAAGGGCTATAGTTGGCCAGGAGTATTTAAAATGAACATAAATGCTACATTATTTGATTTGCCTATAAAATTTCATCAGTATGCAGAGAATGTTTTAAGCCAAGAAATGACATCTATGAAAAAACAAGTTTTAGAACATTCCTTGGACTTACATAATACTGGAAAGAAGGTTCCAAAAGTGGAACGGATTTCTGGGTTGACATGTATATGTTTTCACACCTTTTAGAATTTCTCTGCTTTTTTTAGAGGGGGACTTTCAAACACCCACCTCCTCGTTCATTTGTCAAAAGACTGCTGATTCTTTAAAAGCTAAATTTAAAAGTTGCTTCCTCTATGAAACTCTCTCTTTGTCTCATTCCCCCAAACACAAAACTACTCACACTCTCTCTGTGATGACATAGGCCTTTGATTTTGAACTCTATACTAAAAGTCTTCAACCTGCCTTGGGTTATAATTAGCTAGCGATACAGCTCCGTAATTTCCACTAACTCTAAAGGCAGGGCCCATATTAAACTCACTTATTTTCTTAAATACTAAAGTATATTGTATTTTGGGTGGTCTTTAAATATGTAGATATTGTATTTTACATTGATTTGTTCTTAAGGTTTTATAAAGTGCCATTCTTACAAATTACTCCCATGTCACAGCACTCTAAAAAGAAGTACCCTGAAGCCATGTGGAAAGCCTGAGAGGCAGTGTCTTGGCTCTGGACCATGATACCAACCTACACTTTACATTTTAACAAACTGATATACCACCGACCTGTTAATTATCATACTCTCATTTTCTGATTCTACATAACTTAGGATGAGAATACTCTAAGAGCCCAAACATGCTGTCCTTTATTAGAAAAAGAGTAATTGCAAATGATTTTTCAAAGTTGTTCAACCAAATGCTATGACATTTGGGATTTTCTTCATAATAATCTAGTGGGGTAGGGGAATTGAGGGCAGAGATGAAAAAAAGGAATGGTCAGAAGTGGATGATTATTATACTTAACTGATGAATACAAGGGCTTTTGTACATTTTTCTCTGGTTTCATGTATCCTCATAAATTACCTATGAAAAATAGCAATTTAGCTAAAAAGCAAGCTATTTGAAAGTCTGTCTTTGTCTTCGGTAAGTAGATTTTTCTTTAGAGGCCATCCATGGGGAAATTGAAAAGAAGGATGGATGGATTAGTAGATAGGTGATAGGTAGATGATAGAGATGATAGCATTTCTCACTGTACTTATTTTTCAGGCTTTCATTTGTCTTGCCCTAATTTCTTCTAGACCATCATCCATCGGTCAGTGCTTATGTTCACAGCTCTGGTAGTATTTTTTAAAATCCTGGTTATCATAAGGATAAGATAAAAGTCTATTGGCATCCAGCCCTTTGGTGATCAAGGTTACATTTGGAACAAAGAAGAAAGTATTATTTAGGATTATATACAACATCAAAGAACATAAACTCTACTATACCATCTTAAACATAAGAGGTGGTTATTTTTCTCATATGATACAAAACCCCAAAGTAAGCTTTCCTGGCCTTATACAGTTAAGAACCCAAGTTTCTTCTAATTTTCAACTTCACCTACTTAAACAACTTTTTCCTTTGTACTTGCAGGAAACCAGCTACTATCTGGCCCCATGTTTATGTTCCATGCAGGAAGAAGGCTAAAAGAACAAAAAAGTGAAAACATACCCAGTAGCCTACCCCTTTTAAGTATGATAAAATAGCCTACCCTTTCTGTTTATCTCTCATTGATCAAAATTAGATCTCAGGGTTATCATTACTTGCAAAAAAGTCTGAGTCATTATTGTTACTTTTTAAAGTTTTTATTTTTAAATAATTGAAGAGTCACGAGGAGTTGCAAAAATCAAGAGTTCCAAGGTAGCCAATATAGTCCTCTAATGCTAGTATCTACCATAGCTATAGAATGTTATCAAAATTCTGAAACTTACACTGACAGATGATAAGTAACTAGACCAGACTACTGACCTTATTATTATTTCACTATTTTCCCCCATAAATGCAGTTTTCATTTTTTATATGTCTGCAACATTTTATCACTTATATAGATTCCTACAACTACGGTCACAATCAGGATACAGAGCAGTTCCATAACACAAAGGAACTTTAGGAGCTGGGTTCTTTTTTTAACCATACGTATTGAAGTCCTGAACAAAATCAGGGATCCTGCTAAGAAGAAAGAAGAAAAATGAATTTTGGGTCGGCAACAAGCAGCACCTGCCACAAAGGGCAGCTATTTTAAGCAGAGGGTGTTTTCCATGATCTTGGAGGTATGAATAGATTCCATCCACCCCCATCCTTCCTCCCAACACATACACTCCTTTTGTTCTTTAGAAAGCTCTCAAACAAATGCCATACAATTTGATTTATCTTCTACTGCAGGGCTGTAACGACCCCATTGAGATATGGAATTCATGGTTTCAAGGAACAGCAAATATATGTCTTAGTTCAATACCACTAAAACCACCCAAGAGACCAATGAAAGAACAAAGAGTTTTTGTTGTTATTGTTCTAATGAGGATAATTCTTTGACAGAGGACCAAAAGGCAAGAAGTATAGAGAAAGGAAAAACCCAAAGGGTCTCCAATTGTGCATGCAGCTACTTGACAGGGGACTGGGAGTAAAGGTGACTTCTTAACTAGAAGGCTCACCCTTATTTGCAGCTCAATTCCAGAAATTTCTGCATGAAATCCAACAATTTTCTTACTATGGAACCTGAGAAACATTCTTCTTGTTGTCTAACATTTAAGTTCTCAAAGTGACAAAGAGAAGAAATAAATTTACAGAAACATATAAAGAATATGCATAGTTAAGGTGAAAAAAATATCTTCCAGAAAGTACAAAGCCATGTAATAAAATTGGATCATTTATTAACATGCTTTCAAAACATGGGCAAGACTGATCTGATGTGTATGATTGGTGACTAATGTCAGTTTCATGATATTCAAATGACTTATATAAGTTTTGTCCTCCCTACAACTATTAATTATTGAGGACTCCACTGCAATCATTGCTAATAGAATTAAAATCACTACAAGTAATGAAGTAGCTACAGAAAAAGCAGTTCTTTCCTGAGCACATCCTTTTAAAAGGTGACTTTCCCACAATTTTTGAAGTAGTCTCTGGAGTGACGGTGGTTAAGATGGATGATATAAAACACTAGAGTAAGACATTTGAAAGTATTAAGGGTCAATCTATTTAATAGTGGATTCAAACCTTAATGGTCAAACTATGAGACAACCAGCCAAAATCATCAGGGCTGTTACCACTGTTATGTACCAGCTGCCTGAAGACTGAAGGTACATATGTCATTCCATTCTTTCCTAAGTTCCACTTGGCTCCAGTTCTAGAACTTGCCCTTGATCGCTAAGGGTGGGTGAGACAGTTTTATGTTCTCATTTTCCTTCATGTTAGAGGTTATTTTCTAAAGCAAAAAATATCAAAGACCCAATAAAGCCATAGAGCTAATAGGGCCTTCTCAAGTTTTAGGTACCAAACAAATAACATATATCAGTGAAGCAGATCAGTGTGTGACAAAGGACAGTGAAGGCTGTGCCTAAGAGTAGCATAAATTCTCCACCCAAAGATATGCAAATACACAATTAAAATATAACAAAACAAAGAAAACAGGAGCAAACACAGTGGTATGCTCATTGCATACTGTGAGGGATAAATTCAGTGAAGGATCCTCCACTATAAGCCTTCAACCAGGTAAAAGGCAAGTATGAGACCAGTTGTGCTCTTTCAAAACTCCTCACTTTTCCTTCCTTGCCTGGCGGAAATCCAATATTTTTACCTTTCCTACAGTTTCTCCAACTCATAGGCATTTACACATTGGGCTCAACCTGAACAACGGATTGACTTTGAATAACTGCTACTTGGTTTAGCAACAACTAGATAGATGGCCCTCATTCAGAGCATATCAGGTTATGCATTTTGCTACCTCTCTCTCTCTTCAGGCTCTGTTTTATGTCCTGTCCCTTGCTCCCTTTCAGAGGCTGCCTAAAATCTTTTTATTTAACGTATCACTTATGTGTGAACACTTATAAGTGTTCTAAACCCATTTTAGAATCAGTCAAGGTAGCTATCAATCAATTGATAAAATTATAATTAAGGAGAGAGTCTTGAGTACTTTGTGCAAGTTACAGAATTTAACTTCGGGTAATTTGGTGTTGAGTCTTAGCTGTGCACATGCGTGTACGCACACACGCAAGCGCAAATTAAACTATAGGGCTTCCGGTTTGAAATTCTAGAATATTACTTTAAAGAAAGTTCTTGGGAAGATATATCATTAAGAGAAGATGGCCCAGAGAAGAAGAGAGTAGCTTGCTGCAGCAACATCAGTGAGAATGCTCTCAGGTAAAAGAAACAAAAATACTAAACTAAAAGACCTAAAATTCAAGGCTGTACATTTTCATTCAACCAGAATCCCGGAGGTTGCTGCTCCCAGCCTTAGTTTATCAGTTCTGCCAGGACAGCGTGGGGCATTGACACTCTCCTGGACCTTGCCTTGGGGTGACTGGGGGACTACTGTCCCTTCCTCCACCTCCTCCTCATATGACTGCTTCCAAAGGCAAGAAAGCTCTTTTCAGATGCAAGTCTGCTTTCATCATGGAGGACAACTCTCAGAAGGGATCCAGAAGGCTGTCTCTTATACCTCCACCTTCAAAACCAACCCATTCTTGGTGGCCAGGGAGGCTGAGAAAAGCAACATGGACTTTTTCATCCTTTGTAGCAGAAAGCAGGAAAGCAAAATTGGGTCTGGGAATGGTTGTTAAGAGGCTGAACATTGCTGCCTGCCACAAGCATGAATTAAAAAGCACTGGCTGTATAAAATATTTAATAATGGGGACAATCTAAGCAATGACCAATAAGAATAGAGGATGGCCTTGAACACCTGGGTAGGATCTAGTGGGAGTTCTACTTGTCTATTAGTTGTAATTAGATACAATTGCCCCAAACATTAGCAAAACTCTCACAAGAATGTTTATTTTTATGTTGACTTTGTATGTTTTCCCAGGAAAGAGATAGAAGAGCTTCTGTTGAACAGAGTTGAGGCCATCCATGGGGCTATTGCTAGTTACCTCTTTAGATTAAAATCCGGGAGGTCAAGGTCACAGGTCCTGGAATAATCATTTAACTTTGACAGGTCAGCTCTGAGTTTGTTCCCTTTCTGTACTGGCTTTGAAAAGCATTTAACTGCTAGCAAAATGTCTGATAAATACGGATAATTTGTTGCAGCTGTAGTGTAGGGTTTGCTAAAATGTGATCTGCATCAGAATTCCCTTGACTTGCTTGTCTAAAATTCAGTTCCCTAGATCCTAGTCCAGACCTATAAATTTGATATTCTGAGTCACTGATTGGGGGTTGGTCCCAAGTTTCTGTATTTTAAGCAAGATGTAAATTTGGAAGCCACAACTCCCTATAACCAATGCTGTCTAACAAGACACCTATTTCAATACAAGAGGGTGAGCACAAGTTAACGTACAAGGCTTATTTTTAATGCTGATTCTTGCCCCTTCTTTTCTCAATTCTTGTGTTTGACATTCAGCCTTGACATTTTCATACAGATTCTGAAATTACATTCCTGGTTTCTCTTGGCTTGTGCCTATGTACGCAACGTGAAAAGTGAAATGTTCATTGAAAAGCGTTACGCATAAATCACTATTGGCCCTGCCAACAATGCTTTGCTCCTTTCACCAATAAGGCAATATTTTAGAATAATTGTTTTAAATAACTGAAGGTTATTTAATAACCCCTAGCCCCTAGGAGTTAAATAAAAATAGGCAAAGCACAAATATAAGAAGTACCACTTTGTGAGCGGTTGAAATTCAGGTACTTTTATTAGACCACAACAATATGAGACAGATTAAATTTCAAGCATGGAGACTTTCAATATTGTTCCTGTGATAGCAAAGTATCCACACGCATTCCTTTGCATTAATAATTATCCTCTTGGTTAATGCAATTGTTTCTAAAACCAAAGCAGAAGGGTTCTAAGAAAACTACAGTTTTTTCATTGTGTATCACAACACTAGATGGTAAACTGTAGATTAATGAAATACTCCTGTTTCAGTTTCTCTGTGGTATTGATTTTCAATTCAGAGATAAAGCTTATGCTCTCACAATAAAAGGCCTGTTTACCTGGCTGGTGTGGCTCAGTGAATAGGCACTGGCCTTCGAACCCAAAGGTCGCTGGTTCGATTCTCAGCCAGGGCACATAACCAGGTCTCCAGCCAGGTCTCCAGCTAGGTCTCCAGATAGGTCAGTAGCTGGAGGCAGGTGAAAGGCAACCATACTTTAATGTTTCTCTCCTTTTCTTCCTCCCTCTCTGCCCTTCTCTCTCTAAAGATAATGAATAAAATCTTAAAAAAAAAAAAAAGCCTGTTTATAAGATTATTTTAAATCCTCTTCTGAAAAGGTTTAATTTAAACTTGAGTATGCACTCTCTTCTCCTTTAATTGTTCACAACCAACAACGCACAGGAAAATGTCCTTTAATGCATGGAAAATAAGGATGAGAAAACTCTCGCACCCAGACTGTCAATGTGTTTTTATGATTTCTCCAGAAACGGTGTTATATTTTAATAAGTGCCCTCTCCAATGACAATGAGAGCATAGAAGACAAGAGTGTGAGAGCCCAGGGTCCTATACCAGAAGCAAGCCCACCGGGACCCAACGGGATAATAAAGAGCAATAGTTTTGATTAATGACTAAAATGAATGATAATTCTACTCAGGATTTATTTTCCCTGACTTTGCCTTTTCCTGGTCCCCTACTTCCCTTTCCCTCTTCTTAACTTCCATAACTTCTCCTTTCTTGTTAATCCTTCAATGCCCTTCATAGAGTCTCTTTAGAAAAATACTGAGGCAATAAGAGAAGAACTGAAATAAGCAATAAACTGCAAGTTAAAAAAAAAAAATTGTCCCTGATAGTTAAGGCTGAAACAAACTAAGCCTATAATGTTACTGTGAACACACACACACACACACACACACACACACACACACACAGAGCAAATAAAAAAGATAAATGGTTTTTCATCTACCCTTTCAACAAGGGTATGATCTTGTCTTTCACAATAGAAATGAAGAGGTATATTACCATGACAAGCTTCTATACCTTTATTTTGTCTGGCCAGTTTGGGAGTTTCCTTTTTATTTTATTTATTTTTTTTTTACCATTTCCACTTCTACTTGTATTTATATCATAACAGAAAAAGTCAACCCAATTCCAAATGGCGCTCAAAGCTGTTAGGTAGAATGGTGAGCACTGAGCAAAAATAATCCCCTTTCCTCGCAGCCCAATGGATGGGAGCTGGATGGATTAAACAGATTTAGACCAAACCAACAAGGCAGCCATTGATTTATGAGACTGTAAGCTTGGCATCAGGCAAGAAACAGATTTTTGGTTTTGGTTTCTTTTTCTTTTTCTTTTTTTTTTCTTTTGATGTCCTACCCAGGGAAGACAGGCAG
The DNA here is from genome assembly GCA_004026585.1 of Noctilio leporinus. Lineage (NCBI taxonomy): Eukaryota > Metazoa > Chordata > Mammalia > Chiroptera > Noctilionidae > Noctilio > Noctilio leporinus. The sequence goes on along the minus strand of PVIW01007322.1, from coordinate 20,079 downwards.
GCCTCATCTTTTCCAGCAAGGTGGCCTCTCAGAGACTTGAAGTCCAAGGCACGGAAAGCTCACAGTCGGCAGGCCGGAGGGACACTGGCTGGCATTTTGTATTGCTGGGCTCATGTAGGTTTTAAACGTTCTTCATTCTTTACCACCATTTAAAAACATGAGCTTCTACAGCAAAGCAAGATAACTGATCTTTCTGGAAAAATGAAAATGGGGCCACACTGAGCCTGCATGGAGCACCGAGCGACTGGCAAGAATGAAGCCGACGCTACCGCGTAGGACAGAGCGTGGGTCGTCAGGTCTCCGCAGCTGCACCTGTCCCTCCTGCCGCGACCTCCCTGCTCCACATAGCCATCGCTGGCCTGGCCTCTGCTGCCCTCTGAGCGTGTCCCCTGAGCTTGGTCAAGGTCTGCACCATTCCTGATGAGGAGACACGGTTGTAAGGATGTAGGCCTTTACATATCTTATTATGATGTGCTCACCACACTCCATCTAGAAACCACCTGTCACCGTGCAGTCATTACATTATGACTGTGTTCCCCTTCTCCTTTTCCACCCCCCACTCCCCCGCCACACACCCCCCGGCAGCCATCAGTGTATTTGTTCTAGTTGTTCATTTGTTTTGATTTTCTTAATTCCACTGTTGGACACCTGACACCAATATAACGTTGTATGGCAACTGCATTTTAATAGAAGATAAAAATAAAATAAAACATCTCTGTGCACGTGGGAATGAACCTCTCTGCTCTTTCCCCACTACCTGCGGTCACTGGATAAAACCTGTTTCCACCACTTTATCTAAAATTCAAATCACAGCAACAACAACAATTGAAGGCCTTGACTCAAGTCACAAGCCAGCAGTTGAAGTCAGCTTATCTCCCAGTGAGGTAAAGAGGAGCAGACACCCAAGGAGTCCAGCTCCCCTGTGGTAAGGCGATGCGGTGTCACCTCAGACACAAGCCAGTGACACACCCAGAGGGCAGATGTGTGGGATGAATTCCTGACCTAGAGGGGCTGCGTTTCTTGCCAATAAATTAAGAGTCTCATACCAGAGATTAGGCTAATTGCTACTATTACTAACAACATTATTAACCTTATGGATGGACCAGGCCCAATTCCTGGGCCTGATTAGACATGATCTAGTTCCATTATCTAACAAAAGTTGCCCAAGAGCAGTGGCACTCTAAGGGTGGGCTCAGAGGGGCTGGCCCTGCTTCCTAGATGTAGTGTGTGAAGTCAATGCTAGAACAATAATAAAACTGACTAAACATCAGCTTACTTGGTATGAATACCATGCACTTGCAAATCTGAATAATGACAGTGAGATGGAGATCTTCCTCTCCAAAAAATGATGGTTTTTCATTTCTAAGCAATTGCTGTAATGATAATTGAATTTTTAAAAATATATATGTAACTAGAAAATTGGTAAATGTTATTGTTCCCACAGGAAACAGGGAGTCCTCAGTTAGACAGCCTAGCCCAGAACACCTGTTCCCAGCTGTACACATTCACTTGGAGAATAAGTTTGTAGCAGTTGGAAGTCCTCTCAACTGGCTTCAGGCAAAGTTCTTGTCCCTAGCCCCTGCTGTTCCTATGCATTCCAGTTTAAACATTAGCTCAGAAATAAACAATGATGGCACAGAGATTACAAAGACAAGAAACAGAACCAGTGCTTTGAATTCTGTCATCGTATGGTGTTTTTAATTTGTGTTTGCAATTCTTCAACTTCGGGCATTTGGTTAAAGTCCCTGGAATCAATCACACTACCTTTATGTTTGTTTATGTTTAAATTAATTTTCAATAGCCATTGACATACAATATTATATTAGTTTCAGGTGTAAAACATAATCATCAAACATGTATATACTTTACAAAGTTATCATGAATCCATCTTAAAGAAACAAATACATGACTAACTAACTGCATTTTGCAGGGGTGGGGGTTGTTGTGAAAGAGAATTGTTATCATCTCTGCCAAATCTATACTTATGTTTAAAATTTTTCATAACTATTTCCATATATGTTGTTTCATGTGAAAGAAACCTTTAGAAATTAAAATTAATAAAGCATGTTCTTTGGTCAATTATGGGTGAAACAAAGTGAATGATCTGGCTATATATACTCTTTTTTACAAGAAGCCCAAAGATTAATTTTGATGGAGTCATCAACAAATGGGAAGACATTAAGCCTTACAAACAAACTGTCATGTTGTTACTTATTACTACAAGTGGAGTGTATACACTTTCCCCTTTGTTCAATAAGTATGGTAATGTAATTACAATGTATTAATCCATTACTCTGTTTCTTTTCTAACCATTATTATTATGAATACTTTGCTTCAGAATCATCACTAAAAATAATTTTATCTATTAAAGAAGAGTGGTATTAAAATGGGATAGGCTCTGGGGTATGATTATGCTAGATCTTTCACATTTTAAAGAACTATGTTCCACATTTACCCCAAACGGATTCCCATAGCTTATCAGATGTAACTAGCAGATTTTCACCTGACCTGCCTTTGGACTGAATTTAGTGCCAAGTTGTTACCTACAATAGCATTTTCCATACTGTGAAAATTTTCCAGAGAACCAACTCCTGGAGAGTTTGAGAGTAATTCACTCTTTAGTTGATTCCATAGCATTTGGCCCACAAATAAGTATGTCATGAATAAATGTTTACATGACCATCTCTCCCAGTAGGCCTGAGGTCCTTTAACATAAGGAATGTGCGTTCATTGTATGAATAAACTACAGTAAATGGATGAATAAATGCAAATACATCAGATTTACAAATTAAACAAATACCTTTGAAAAGAGTGGTTTTTTAAAAAGAACATACTCTAACCCTAATATCACTGATATCACTTTAAAACCACATCTCACTGGCAGTGCCCCCAGGGGTCTCCTGGGTCTGTCGTTTGCTTCAATACTGTTTGGACAGAACAGACCCAGGGACTCCCCTTCTTCTAGCCTCTGACCACCCTCCAACCTCTTTTCTAGTCACCGCCTTCAGAACTATCTCAGCCATCCTCAGTCTCCCAGACCAGCCAACATCACTTTTTTGAGCCTAATTCCTTACTACCAAGCAACCATGAACTACCAAATGGGTCAGAATTATTCCACTGAGCTGAAGGCCCCAGCCAACCACCTGTATCTGTAGAACTCCTTCACCTACCTCTCTCTGCGCTTCTAGTCCACCACAAGGATGCAGCTCTGGAGGTGTGGGTTCCTTCTGCCACAAGTTGGCCAAGGAGAAGCCTGAGGGCACCGGGCATCTCCTGAAGATGCAAAACCAGTGCATTGGCGGCTGTGCCCTCTTCTAGGATGTGCAGAAGCCATCCCAAGACAAGTTGGGTAAAACAGGGTGCCATGGAAGCAGCTATGGCCTTGGAGGAGAGCCTGAACCAGGCCCTTTTGGATCTGCAGGCCCTGGGCTCTACCGGCACACAGGTGCCCATCTCGGTGGCCTCCCAGAGACCCCTTCCTGGATGAGCAGGTGAAATTCATCAAGAAGATGGACCAGCTGGCTAACCTCCCCAGGCTAGTCAGCCCCAGGCTGGGCTGAGCGAGTATCTCTTTGAAAGGCTCCCCCTCAAGCACCACTAGGAGCTTTTGGAGCCCAGAGGCCTTTGAGGGGCCCCTCTGCATCCTCCTGGGGTCTGCCTTCTGCCTGAGCCTCTCCCTGAAACCTCTAGGCAGCCCTTTTGACTACCTAGGAGCCTTTTACCATGCCATGGACCAAATGGAAATAAAAGCTTTTTGTAGCAAAAATAAAACACAAAAATTCCAAAAGAAAATAAAATCACATCTCATTTACGTTAAGTATCAGAACACCTGAACACATTCTTTGGAAAGGTTTAAAATAGCCAATAGCCAATCAATTATATCATGGCAGCCTAGCATAATGTAGCTTCCCACATTTCAGCTTCGTTGCTTACTACTTCATAGTTTTGCCCAAACTATTTTATATGATTATTTATTGATGTGATTGTTTAGTATTTTTCTTTAGCTCTGCCCACTTACAAAAAAATACTTAAACACATATTTTAACCATATTGTAAAAAGTAATATCTGGCCCTGGCTGATGGCACAGTGGATAAGGCGCCAGCCTGTGAACCCAAAGGTCGCTGATTCAATTCCCAGCCAGAGCATGTAACCAGGTTGCAAGTCAGGTCTCCAGTCAGGTCCGTGGCTGGAGGCAGGTAAAAGGCAATCATACATTGACGTCTCTCTCCCTCTCTCCCTTTAAATAGTCTCCCTTTCCCCCTCTCTAAAAATAATAAAATTAAAAAAAAAATTAATTCTTTGTGTAAAAATGGAGATAACCTTAGGGAACTGAAAATTCAATGGAGTAATGTACGCAAATCACCTAATGGGAGCCTTCCATAGATTATTTAGGGGCTCCTATTTAGAGCTACTTTAGAGGTACTCTAAACAATACCATGTTTAGAAACATGGTATTGATATTTCACCTTTCAAACTGTATTCTTCTTTCTCCACTTTTCACTCTCTCTGAAAATCTCTTGACCACTCATTTTAAATACAACCTCACAGAACCAAAGGGGCCCAATTTCATGCAAACAACCATCAATCATAACAATGGCATTGAATAAAATAAATATGAACAACGTAAAAGTAAATATAGACAACTCTTAGGGAGCAAGAGTGCACATTGAGGATCCTTCTACAAGCATTGCTTTTATTGGTTTTCTGTCATCTCAGAAACAGCACATGGTCTCTGGACCTTAGTCTCTTCATTATCTAGTAATATTGAGGGAGTGAAAATTTTTTCCACCCAAAATATCAGTTGATGAAATGGTTGCTATATAATACAGTATCTCTTTGCTTTCTTGTCATCTCTCTCTCCCTCTCTCTCTCTTTCTCTCTCTTTTAATTCTTTTGCTAAAGTATATGTAGAGCAAAGTTCACTGTGAAAGTGTAAAGATCTCCTACTGGGGTTTCAAGAAAAGATTTTTCAAATTCAAGCAAGTTTTAACATGAGGTCCCTTAACATTGTCCTACTGAACCATTAACATCAGCCCTTATCCATGTTCTGCTCTCCTCACCCTCTTCCACCTACTGGTCACTAACTTGCATTTATTTATTCTTATCTTGTTGGGGGACTTTTACTTTTGTAGATTGAAAACGAGCAAAAATCAATAGCTGGAATCTGAACAGTGGACGGGAATTTTAGTTTACTTTTTTTTTTCCCAGAGAGAGAGAAGTGCTTAGAGTTTTGATTGCATGGTTCAGGCCTCCAAAGCATTTAATTAAGATGTCTGAGGCAGATAATAACAAACATGAGGGATCCGACTCCTTGAACGATCATCCTGCAGAGGGCCTGAGAACAAACAAGTTCCAAGCAAGAATGCGGGTTTCTCCTTCCTCCCTTTCATCTGTGGACACAGCAGGCTGGCCGCATGCTCTCCTCAGAGGTCAACCTGATTGTGGTCAGCGGAACAAAGACTCTGCCTCAAGGCAGACCTGAGTTCAAAGCCAGGCCCAATGTTTTCCACGGTTGGACTCAACCTTACTTGCTACCCACTGGCTAGATTTCCATTGAGATTATGTGGGGTTCTGTGGAAACCGAACTGGGAAACTGCTCTGATTGTTTATTACTTACTGCATAACACGCCATGCCAGAATTTAGTGGTATATCCTTGACTATGTTATTTTGTTTATGAATTTTGTAGGTTAGGAATGTGAACAAGGTATATGATCAATACGGCTTGTCTGTGCTACACTGTCTAGAACGTTCACTGGGAAGGCTCAATGGCTGGGGTTCACTTGAATGGATGAGGACTGAAATGACCCCTCTTTATATATCTGGTACCCAAGCCTGCTTAACCCGAGTTCCTGGGTTTCATTGGCATTTCTTTCAATGTAGCCTCAGGGTCTCTCCATTTGACTTCTCAAGGCCTCACCACAATGGCAGCCTTAAGGGGGGTCAGATTCCTCCATGGCAGCTGAAAATTCCAAGAATAAGTGGTCCAGAAAACAAGGAAGAAGCTGGAGGGCTTTTTATGATCTGGCCTTGGGAATTGTGTACATCATTTTCGCTCTGCTCTGTGGGTCAGTAATGCTTCAGCCCTCTGCGATTCAAGGTGGCTGAACGCAGAGACTGTCCTTAAAACACATTCTATTTAAAAGCAATAATATTCCAATACTGGGAATATCATTGGAGCTCTAGAGATATTATAGATCATAATGCCCCCAAATCAATTTCCTGTCATAATCCTCCTGTAATAAATAAATCATAACATACGTAAGCGTATTCTTCACAAGGCACATGCATCTACATGAATCCATTACGTCACATTATCCCTATCTAAGCAGGAGAAATATTTCCCCTTGTTTTGGAAATAAAGAAAATGAAATTCTGAGAAGCTAAATCAGTTGCCAAGGATCGCACAGCTAGTTAGTACAAGCTGGGCACAGAACCCAGAGTATCTAATCCATGATGCCATCTGCTATACTTTGTAAAGTGACTGGGCATAAAGGCACTCAGATATATAAGTATGCAGTTCTCTGTGTTAGAGAGATGTGATCATTGTTGACAACTTCAGCTCATCAACTACAGAACTTGCATTTCTATTCTATATTTTTGTTTTCCTTTTTAACCTATGGCTCTTTTACTAACTTGTTAGAAAAATAAAGTTGTAATGGCTCTCCCTTCTACTATGTGATAATATGTTCTGTGAAAATATTCTTAGGCTGTCTCCTCCATTTTTTTTTTTTTTTTTATTTCGTAAGACAGAAAAGTCCCTGACAGACCACCTCCCTAGAAGCCATTAAGAGTTACTTACATTTGACAGGACTGTGTTCCTCAGGCTGTCTCCCAAGGTGACAGGTGTCCCCGGATGCCGGTATCCCATGGTCCATTCCCCTTCTCCTTTGCAGGAAAGTAAGCACTTAAATTGTGGCTAGTTCAAGTTGACATATAGAATGAAAATCAAAGACTTAGTATAAAAAATGAAGTATTTCTATACATTTTCTATTACTTATGTATTTAAATAAGTGGATATACTGGTTTAAATAATTTATAATATTAAAATTGATATTGCATGTTTCCTTTTACATTTTTTAATGTGGCTACTAGAGATTTAAAAATACAAACATGGCTTATATCAAATGGCTATTAGTATTTAGCAGAACAGTGTAAGGCATCGGGCTGTGTCATGCTAACAACATACATTCCAGCCATGGAACAACATATCAAAAATGTCTTAATAGAAGCAGCTTGAATTTATAATTAATATTTGGACAAAGATATGACTAACAAGACAACTGAAAGCTAAACATTATCAGTGAAGTTTGTATCACAATATGTTTAATCCAATATTTTAGCAAATGCCACTCAACTGTTACATGTTTGTTCTTTTATTTCCTTCCATAGTAAAACTGACTGAAATAACATTAAGGAGCAATTCAGCAACAAAGTGAAAGGCCTTTGCTGGCCAACATACTGGAAATTCATGGAAAACATTGATGAAAAGGGGAGAGACAAACATTAGAGCAAATGGCACACATAGAAAGGTGCTATGCACCTGAATAAAAATACAGATGTTTTGCCTGTCTCGGCTTATGCTATTTGCTAAATACTTTTGTAATATATCGGTCCATAAAAGAATACATTTGGGGCCCTGGCTGGTGGTACAATGGATAAGGCACTGGCCTGCCAACCCAAAGGTCACTGGTTCGATTCCCAGCAAGGGCACATAACCAGCTTGCAAGCCAGGTCTCCAGCCAGGTCTGTAGCTGGAGGCAGGTGAAAGGCAACCATACACTGATGTTTCTCTCCCTCTCTGACTCTCTCCCTTCCCCTCTTTCTGGAAATAATAAATAAAATCTTTAAAAAATAAAATAAATACTGGCTGGTGGCTTAGTGGTAAGGCACCAGCCTGTGAACCCAAAGGTCGCTGGTTTGATTCCCAGCCGGGGCACATAACCAGGTTGCAAGCCAGGTCTCCAGCCAGGTCCATAGCTGGAGGCAGGTGAAAGGCAACCATACATTAATGTCTCTCTCCCTCTCTGCCTCTTTCCCTCCTCCTCTTTCTAAAAATAATAAATTAAATATTTTAAAAAATAAAATAAATAGAATATTTCAGAGAAGAATGTGGCTATATTGACTAGAAAAAAATAAACCAAAGCAAATGGCAATAATAGAATTCTTTTCTTCTATACTAGTTGTTGGGTGTGGTAGTGGACCCAGATAAAGTACTACATTTTCCTGCCTCCTTTACAACTAGTATGTGTGTGCAAGTGACTAAATTATGGACAATCAGATGAAGTTGTTGGTTAACTTCTGGGAGCTAGAACACAACCATTTTGATTTTGTCTTTCCTTTAATTCCTTCATGGATGCAGGTATGATGGCTAGAGCCCCAGCAGCCATCTTGTCACTTTGAAGACAGAAGCCATGAAGTGGGATATGGAAGCAGATATGAGCTTATGACACTGGGAAGCTGCCACACTAGCCCTAAAAGGTCAGTCTTAGGGCTTATTTTGCATGAGAGAAAAAAATGTTTATTTACACATTTTCGTAAACATGAAAGTATGCAACCAAAAAATTTTGGAGATCCTTGGTTTATGAAAGAAGATACAGTGTCCATGATAGAGTATCCAGAATGAATAGCAAAAGAACAGTAAACCAGGTGACAGGAGGATTAGAGAGAGTTTAGGGAGAAAGGAGACTCGGCTTCATAAATGCACCAACCTCCACTATGGAAATAATCAAACCTAACTATCCAGGGCCTCTTTCTTGTTTAAGTTCTTGGGGGGTACCCTCGCACTATCTTGATAAAATCAAAACAAAACTCCTTCACGATCCAGCATTGGCTACCAAGAATCTCTGAGGCCATGCGAGGAGTGGAGGACAGCTATGAGAGTATCATGGCGATGTCAAAAGCAGTGGTGAAACTAGAAGATACCACTCTTCTCACATAGACTTTATTATTCTCCCCATCCCTGACCCCCACCCCCCATCTTTAGCAGGAGCGACTCTCCCAGACCTGCAACTCTACTGGTCTCCTCTGTCTGTGAAGCTAGTATCTGCTGTCAGTTCCCATGCTGCCTGCCTGTAGCTATCCTCCTAGGACACACTGGCTCTCAAACAAGTGAAGTCCATGGACTTAAGAGCTAGAGTTAAGCACATCATTATACCCTAAGGCAGGTGCAGAGGTTGAAGCCCAATTTAGAGATGTGTAAGCCAGCAAGCAGAGGTTAGGAAGACCGTAGGAAATAGAAGAAAGAACAGTCGGTGACTGATTTGTGTTCTGGCCATTGCTAGCTGTGTAGCCTCAGACAGGTCGCCAATGTCCTGGAATCTCAATTTCATCATCTGCAAAATGGAGTTAATGCTCTCCTGGCTTACATCCTATAAATTTCTTAAGAATCAAGATCACCCAAGTGGAAACTCGTTGTGAATTGGGAAATGCTACGCCAATATTATTTTTAGGTCTGAGTAGAGATTATACATGTCACCCAGAAGTAGAATGTTATGTACAGCAGCAGTACCCAACCTTTTCGGCACCAGGGATCAATTTTGAGACAATTTTTCAAAGGACCGGGTGTGGCAGGGGCATGGCACAGGGATGGTTTCAGGGTGATTCAAGCAATTACATTAAAGCTCACCTCCTGCTGTGCTACCAGGTTCCTAATAGGCCTGGACCAGTACCAGAGTTGGGGGCCTAGGATGTACAGAATTGTTGTTTTTCTGTAAAAGAGATTTACATAAAAGATAATAGGAAAAACAGAACTAGAAAAGTTCTACCGTAACACCATGATCTAGTTTTCTCTACACAAAGAATAATGTCCTAAGGTTCATGGATGTTCCCCCAAAAAGAAGCAAAATGCATTTCATTGAAGCAGATGGCTGAGCTGGGCGGGGGGGGGGGGGGGGGGGGGGGGGGGGGGGGGGGGGGGGGGGGGGGGGGGCGTAGAGCATAATAAAAAGGTGTCTATAAAATCAGTCAAATAAAACATTGTGTTATTTATGAAAATTGTCCAGTGTTTTAATTGCCTTTGAGAAGTTTGATGTGTGTGTGTGGAAGTAAAATAATAACAATAATTTCAAAGGCAACCTCTCTGAACTATTTCCTCCAAAATTCTAAAGAATCAAGTAGCATTTTGCTAGCCTTTAGGTAAAGAATAACTACACAGAGCAGATGGTTTCATGTTATTATGACTTAGAGATAAGCATTTGCCACAGCAGTTACGAACAAGAACCAAGTTCAACTTCAGGAAGAGGGTAAACCTTTGAAATGCCTGAAGGCACAAGTGGCACATGCTTTTCCAGTGAGTTGGTGGGTTAATAATTAATATCCTCCTAAGACTTGTGCAAATGATTTTGCAAGAGTACACATCACACTGTGATTTCTTCACTTCCGGTAAGCATCAGTGTTTTGTTACCAAATAGTCTTTGTAATCTTTTTTCTTAGCAGCTAATCTAAACTTTCTGCGTTTATAAATCTGCTGTCAACTGACCGGAGTTACTTTGACAAATACTTGGTTACATTGGGGAGAAGGGAGAAGAAGTTAGAAATGGGTGACAACTCAAGGTCTCCCCACATCCTTTCTCCCAGGTGGCATTCAACAGTGAAAGTACGGCTCAGACGGAATTCTACTACCTGTACAAATAGTTATTAGCAAACCAGCATTGGCCTGCTCTGTGGGAAGATGAAGACTCTGCTTAGGTCCTTTGACGTACTCTCCAAGTATTTGGTAGAAAATGTTCCCTCCAGAAAAATGGGGCAATTTCTAGCAGTAGGACTCAGTTAATCCGAGATCAAGGGTCATAATCTTCCAAAAGTGGCTAAGCACAGGATACTGGGTTAGGTTTAAGCTCCATTCCTATAAACTATAATCAACATATCTTGAGCACCAATTGTTTCACTAGTGTAACTTTGATTTCTGACCTTTATTATGTCAATTAACAAAACTTCAGGACTTTATCTAAAATAAAAATGGCAGAAGCTGTCCGGGGTTGCAATCTTTTTGTAAGAGCTTTCTAAATGTTACCATTACCCTAGAAAATTTATCTTGGACTAGGGTACAAAATTTTTAGCAGAAAATTTCAAAATTCATTGAATCTAATTATCGCACGTTCATATTATATGCTCTAAGATAATGCATTAACATGGATTTGAAGTACAGATTAAGTATAGCTCTTAAACTGGTTATCATCACCATTCTCCTAACACTAACCAAATAAATCCACCTAACGGCATATTTTTTAACTCAATGAGCCTGTACTATTAAGTGATATTTTACTTTTGTGAAATGAGCGATTAAAATAGTTTGCTCTAATTGAAGCAGTAACTTATATTTAAGTTTCTAACTTTCAAGTCTTGTGATATAATTTGGTTAATAACTACTCATTAAACTGAATGATTTTGGAGCTTGGGGAAAATAATGTCAAAATGTGAGGGAAGGTATCCAGAATTTCTAAGCAAACAAGCATTGAGTTAGGTAAGAAAAAAGTTCTAAAGCTATTTTGCTGTAATTTTCTTTTTTGAAAACAGAAGAATTGGAGGTTAACATTTTTACCAGCTTGATATTGATTAATGTAACTAACCATCAAGGATATACGAGAGGGAAATAAAAAATAAAATTTAAAAAAAAACCAGAATGATCTTCTGGAGGGTGTGCCCTGTGTAGTACATGCTTCTCCCACTAGGTGAGTGTTCTAGGAACCCCTCTGCATCAGTTCACCATCTGGCATTATTTTGAGAGGCTGCGTTCAGCTTCAGTGAATTTTTTGAACATTCTTTCATTATATTTACCCATTTCCTGATGGGTGACTTACAAATGCACCTGCCTCCATCATGATGCACGTTCAGCAGTTTTTGACCCAAAAAAATGACATGACCCCCATGCCCCACCCTTGCCATTCACCTGACATACCCCGAAGTGACTTTTTTGTTTCCCTGGATGAAAAAGTCCTCAAAGAGAAACGGTTTGCCCATGTGGAAGGGGTGAAACAAAAAACAGCAGAAGCACTAAAAGGCATCAAAATTGATGAGTTCAAAAACTGTTTGAATAGTGGGGAAAAAAAATGTCATGGTAGGTGCATTGCATCAAATTGAGAGTACTTTGAAAGTGACTAAAGTTTAAGCATGTCAGAATAAATGCACAATTTTTATAACTAAATTCCAGGGTTTTGGGGGTTCTCCCTTCATAAACGTTCTCTTGAAAGGTGAAGTCTGTCCTCCTTTATTAGAACCATTTTCAGATGTAGGAGGCATTTTTCAGCAGTTTAAGAGAAAGTTTATATTGATGTTTACCTTCCATGGCAAACATGTTTACCCTTGTTTGGTGGCCAGGCTTGAAAGCATTTCAGATTCTATTTTCCAAGTTCACAATCAGCAGAGTCTCAGTTCTTGCATATTACACATTATAGAGCGTATTCATTGAACCACCCTCTCATTCATGGGTATCAACAAATGTGGATCAGATCAGGCACAGTAAGCTAACAGTGTGAAAAACACAGTCTCTACCTCAAAATGTCAGATTTCAGTCACAGAGACAGAAATGTGGCCAGTGTAAATGGCAGTGGATGACAAAGTGGCTTAGAGCCTGGCCTCTGTATCTGGTCTTGCTGGGTTGGAATCCTGGCTCTGTCTTTACTTAACCTCTGTGGGTCAGTATTCCCACCTATAAAGTGGGTATGATAATATAATCTACCTCACAGGGCTGTTAGCAAGACTAAAGGCATTTATTCCCATAAAAAAATATTAAAAAACCCTCAGAATATTGTATGGCACATGGTAGACAACCTGTTGGCTACAATAGGTCAGTGTAGGGTGCTTTGGAAGTTGCCTTCTGTGAAAGCACCACTTTTTTCCCCCATGTCAGTTCAGACAGTAATTCCTACTATGCTGAGTTATTTTATTCGTGTTCTTATCTACTGATTTCTTTCCCATGATCATGAGTCTGTTTCAGGCTTGTTATTTCACATGTGCTTTCCTGACATAGTCATGCCCTCAGATGCATCTTCCAGATGATCAAATCACTAATCGGAAAGTCTTACATGAAACCACTGATCATATCCCTCCCCTGATAAAAGTCTCCTTCAGTGTCTTTCATTATCTTGAGTCTGAAACACAAACTCTTCCGTCTGGCATGAAAAACAGGGCTTTTCAGGGATTCTGTGGTGACTGAAACATCTTTCTCTTTCCATTTTCTCAGTGGACTACTCTGTACTAGTTACAAATGCTTTTGACCAGAACTAACAATGTATACACTTTCAGTTTATTATATCATGATTCTGTGGTCTGGGCTGGGAATGCTAGGCCTTGCCTAGGTCTGAGAAGTCCAGGGCTGCTTCATCGGTCCACATGTTTGGTGTCTTTGCTAGCAGGCTGGACAGCTGGTGGATGGCTGGGTATCCTTTTCGCCATGTGGCCTCTCTCACATGGCTAGCTTGGATTTTCTCACAGAATGATGGTCTCGAGGTGTTCAGATTTCTTACCTAATGACCGGTTGCTAAGAGAGGAAGTCTGTCTTTGAGACTAGCCCTAGAATGGGCACAGTGTCATTTCCTCTATATTCTATTGGTGAAAGCTCACCCAGATTCAAGGGGAGGAGTAACATGTGAGTAGAGCAGAGGACGGAAAGGACCACAGCCATCTTTGAAGACCAACTACGATACTCAGATAATATCTATACTCAGATAATATCCAGTGGGAGGAGCTACAGTCAGGAAACAAAGAGCATGAACTTGAGGAGGGTGCAGAGCGGGGGCCAAACATGAAATCTAAAACCCCTTCAAATCTATACTTCAGGCATTCTGAAATATTTGCACTTCTTTACCCACTCCAAGCTCACACGTCCCCTTGACTTTACAGCTGATTTGTTGTTCATCTACATCATTTTCCTCATGGCCTCAGTGACTTTTCTTCAGGGTTCAACTCCAAGGGCATTTCTTCCCTTCAGCCTTCTCTTAGGCATTCCCATGGCCTGTCATGCCTTCTTCCTGTAGTACCTTGAGCTTATCACCATTGTGACAATCATATTATCATAGTTATTCATATTGTTTGTTGACCTATCAACGTTTCACATTAGATCATCAGGACCGCCTAGCATGCTTCAGTTAAGGCTAGGATTACATTTTTCTGAGAACTTATTTCTTCTTTGCTTAACCCAGTTTTGGGGTCATGGTAGAGAATGAAATGCTGGTGGAATAAATAAATAGGTAAATGGCAGGTTGAAATGAGACCCTAGAGGCAATGGAAAAGCATTGGCTAATTTTAAAGGTGATTATTCTTCTTGTATTTTTGGAGGGGAACATTTTGGCAATACTGGAGGATATAGTGTAGTAGAATGGAATGAGGCTACAGAGGCAGGAAGATTAAGAAATTGAAATAATCCCACATGAAATAAAAAATAGAACTAAAATGGTTCAGTGGTGGGGATGAGAACACAATGGAGTCAAGAGATGTTTAGGAAGTAAATAGACCCCAAAATGTATTGAGTTCTGAAGGATAAAACAGAGGCAAACTCTTAGGTGATTTTTATGTTTTTTGAATTGGGTTAGCCACCGGAGAGAAGGCCTTCGCTTGATGCAGGGAATGTGTCTAGGTAATCTACATTTTGGAGTTTCATCTTAAAACGCTACATGGGGATGCCAGCAGAACGTCCTTGAAGAGTCTAGGGTAGGCAGTAGCTACCCTAGGTTTGGTGAGAAATTAGATCTTAATCATTAGATTTGGAAATGGTTGCCAACTGGTGAAGCCATAGAAATAGATGTGTTACCCTTTAGGAGCGAGAGGTGACATGCAGAGGACAGGACTGGTAAGCACTTGCATTTGAACCAGTGAAAGAAAACTAACCTGTGAAGATATTGAGAAGAAACAGCTGAATAAACAGGCAGGAAATGGAGTATATTAGTTTGATGGGGCTGTGGTATAGCAATTCTGGTGCTAGACAGACCTTATTAGTTCAAGCCTGGGCTCTGTTTCTTTCTAGATCCTTGACCTTTGCCTAATACTGAAATATTTACTCTCTCTGATGTGCAAATTCTTTGCCAGGAAAGTGAAGGTTAGGATAGCTCTGCAAGGACTTGCTCCAAAATGTTAACAGTGATTATCTTTTAGTGATAAGGTTAGGGATTCTTATTTTCTGCCTTTGGCTTGTTTATATGTCAGACTTTTTTTCTACCTAAAAGTAATATATATTGCTTGCATGACTTTTTAAAACTTTATTTTCCAAAAGAAGCTATCCATGCTTTCTGTAAATATGTAACATAATTGCAGTTTCAATTAATATGAAGCATTGCAAACAAGGAAATGGATTAAGGAAGTAAATATTCTTATTTTCCCTCTATTGAAGACCAGGAATGCGCACTGAGTACCATAAGGCATAGAGTGGGGCTCAAAGTTGACAAAAGAATAACCCATGCTTTCAAGGACTTTACGATTGGTGGGATAGAATTCCAAAAAAAGAAATGCATAACTGTAATGCACTTCATGTCGATATGGATTTTAAAAAGTAAGCTAAATAAACAGTGCTTCTTGGGTTCTCTTTAGGACAGGAGCCATCATATGAGGCTAGAAGAATTGCAGAATGATACCTGGAGGACCTCGCATTGGGGATGACCCTGAAAAAATGGGCTCACAGATTCATTGTTGTCTCAGTGCTCATTGGTCTGCTTCACAATGGAAGGAAAGCTAGGCAACAGGTAAAAGCTGGGGATACAGAATGATTGATTTGCATGGAGAGGAATCTCCCTGTCAACTGCTTTAGTCACCAGTAACCTCAACAGCTGCATGTCAACAAGTTCAGGGGAGTAGAAAGTTCTTGCTTTATCACAACTGGGAAAAGCAGGGCTCACATTAACCACATTGTGATTCAGCCCAATTGTTTTATGTATGCATGTTTAGAGTTTGTCAAACTGGAAAAAAATGGAGACATGCAAGCTGTTTAACTTTGGCTCAAGTTGGTTTTCATCGTTGTTCAGCTGGGGAAGGGCTTAAACACTTCTTTCCTTGTTTCTTAAGTCCTGAGTGGAGCTTTCAATTTTTATTTCCATCTGCACATGGCTAAGTTCTTGCATATGGATATTAATTGCCTATATGAATATACAAACAATGATATTAAGTCAAGTATACAACTATGTGGGAAGCAATGTCTTGATGGAGGATATCCAACTTCACGTTCCGTGAGAACTCCAACACTAGGTAATCTTGACAAATGTTTTAAATTGTCAAGTTGCAATATATGTGAGCTTACATTCTATGATTTTATGGTGATGGCAACTAACAGGCAAGTTTGTACTTGGTGATGCTGAATTCAGGCTCTCAGTTTCACAGGAGGTTGAGGATTAAATCAGAAATGTGAAGGACAAACAAAATGAAAATCAACATTAGCGATACATCATGACAAAGACCACCAGTTAACTATCCCGCCATGGAATGAAATACCTCTAACCTGGCCTCTAACAACGTAAACATCTGTCTTTGCAAAAACTATAGGGAAAAAAATCTTCAGACTCAATTGGACAGTTATTTGTCTCCATGTGTTCTGGGAAGAAAGAAAACATATGCAGGCTGTCTAGAGGAACTTGGGCAAATTTAGAAAAGAAAAAAGGAAACTTACACACTTCTCTATTTTTAAGAAAAGGAAGTAGTAGTGACATCACCCTCAGCTAAAAATCTAGCTTGTTTATATCAATCTACTAGGTAATACAATGCCTTCTTCAGAGTTATGAAGTAACAAGGAGGGCTAAGTACAGTTTCCTTCTGAATCTTTATTACCTCATTTGCTCCTTCATCCAGCAAAACCTTTATTAAACACCCATTATGGACTAGGTGCTGGGGATACAGGAATGAGCACAGGGAAAGTGATCTCTGTAAGAGAATTGGGACCTAAGGGAGGAAGAGGAATAGGAACTCAAGAATGATAGTACTGTAGCTGTAGTGAGTGCTAACAAACAGAGGCACTTGATGCCAAGAGAACCTATCATAAAAGATCTACTCAGGGAGGTCAAGGAAAGCTTGCTTATCAAGGAAGTTCTGATTCACCAAAGGAAGGTCAGGAATTGGGCTGGGTGAGGAAGAAAGGAACGTCAGAGGAAGGGAAGTGCATCCTGGGAAGGGCTCTGTGTGGGAAGAATAGAGCAGCATTTTCTGGGCATTTAGAGAAGGCTCTTAGCAGGAAGCGAAGGGAAGTTTGAAAGAAAATGGCAAGAGAGAAGGGGACCTCAAAGGCCAGCTAAAGGGCTTGACTCCTACCCTCTATTTCAAGAGCATGAGAAGTCATTAAACAATTTTAATCAGAGGGTTGGTATAACCAGGTTTGGATTTTGAAACAATGACTTCAGCTCTGCTTTGAGCAATCTAGTGAAGGGACTCAGAATGGCCCTGACTGAGGGTGAATGGCAGGGGACTCCTGCTCAAGAGTAACGATGACATAGGCACAGAGGCTGCAAGAGGAGGAAATGGGGGGAAGCAGGTTTTGAACCCAACTTTTCTCCATCTTAAAGAACAGCTTTCCCAACACTATCAGTGGGCAAGAAGATGCTCACCGCCCACCCCAACCTCCTGATTTCCCTGCCCTTTCTACATCCTAAACCTAAGAGCTGGGAGGTGGTACTTTTCTAAAAGTCACCATCAGGGGCAGTTTCCATGCTGATTGGAACCACAGTGACAAGACTTACGGTGCCAGGATCAGGCAAATGAACTTGCAGATTGACAGGGAAGATTTCAGGAGCTGGGTTTGTGGGAGGGCGATTTGCCTTATTGTGCATTTCCAAAACACCTGGCCACGTTGCCTCTCTGCGAGCAAACTTTGTTTCAGATGAAGGAGGTAGTTGTTCAACCTGATGGAAGATCTCCTTACCGGAGAGCTGAATGGAATTGAAGTCTCAAGCAAGAGCTGTGAGGAAGATGAGCACCTGAGCATACTTTCAAGAGAGGTGTATGGGAAACAGAAGGTCGGATAATGATTAACCTCAAAAAGATGTACACTGGAATTGTTTGAAGTACACTTGATCCCCTCTGCAAGAAGGGAAAATTACAAGTTTCTATTGTCCTGCTCCCACCATTTCACCTTTTTGCAGAGAAGAAGCTAAAGATTCTCTCTTCACCGGCACTACTGGAATGCAAACCCAGGCATTCAGCTGACTTCCAGAACACCTAGTTTTATATTTTCTGCCTTGCGTGGTGCATTCCCACCATGGTCACTTGGTGATGGCCAATCCTTTACAATTCCTCACTGAATCACACCTCCCCCCACCCCCCACCCCCTCCTCCAGAGGCATTTCAAAATGGGAACCACCACCCAGGAACTCATCAGACATGCCCCATCCTAGATGTACTGACTCTGAACCAGCATTTTAAGAAGATTCTCAAGTGGTCGACACGCACACTATTTGAGAAAAAGCTTCTAGACTTCCACCTACACTGAGAAAAACATTTTGCAATGTAACAGTGTCTGCATACATAATCAAAACAAAAGTTTAATGAGACACTACTTAACTCTATTTTAAATAGGAGAAAAAGAAAAAGGGGGGTGGGGTGGAGTTCACAACTCTTTGGATTTCAACATCCCTCCTGGGATGTGACTTGTGGTTTGAAAACACAGCTCAGAGGCACCTAGAATGCCCTGAAGAAAGTTGGAGGGAGGGAGAAGGTGCTGTGAAAAGTATACACACTTTCTGTGCTCAGTTACTCTGTGAAACGTGTGCACTTAGTCACCCCGGAGGAAATACTGGGAGCCAGTACTCCTGAGGGCGGTGAGGGGCAGCTGAAAGTTTGCCAAAGTCTTAGGAGGGCTGGTCTAGGGCACTTGATTGGCAGCTAGGAGAGGGTGGAAGCGAAGAGAGGGAGAAGGCTCTCGGCGGTGAGAGGTCCTGCCCAGCTGTTGGCGAGGAGTTTCCTGTTTCCCCCCGCAGCGCCGGGTGAAGAAGTTGAGTGAGTCACTCGCGCGCCGGGACAGACGACACCCCCGCGCGGGCACACGCCTGGGACAGGAGCGGGCCTCCTGCGCAGCTCCCCTCGGCCGCCGGGGGCCTCCCCGCGCCTCTCCGGTCTCCAGGCCCCCTCCTCGCTGCCGAGCCAGCGCCACATCTGGCCCGCACATCTGCCCGGCCGGCTGGGCGCGGGGTCCCGAGAGGACGCGGCGCGGAGACGCAGCCAGGGGTCCGGGAAGGCGCCCGCCGCTGCGCTCGGGGCTCGGTCTATGACGATCGGCGGGGTCTGCCATGGGTCGGGGGCTGCTCAGGGGCCTGTGGCCGCTGCACATCGTTCTGTGGACGCGCATCGCCAGCACGATCCCACCGCACGTTCAGAAGGCGGGTGAGTGACCCCCCGACCCGGCTTGGCGGGGCTCCTGGGGTCTCCGGGACTCCCCGCCTCTTCGCTGCGCTTGACAGGCTGTCGCGGGGACGCCCGCGCTCGGCGGAAACGGAGATGTTTCCCCTTGGGCATCACGCAGCCTGACTCCCTTAGCCACAGGGATGTGTGAGTTTTACTTTCAAAAGAGGAGGAAAGTTGAGGTGGCAGTGGGCGCGGGGCGCGTTCGGCCCCCTTTGTGCGGGCAGGAAAGGCGTTGTGCGCTGGCTGCGTTCGAGGCGCGCCGCAACCCCCGGAAAGGGAAGTTTGAGAAGTTGGTTATCTGGAGGAGGCAGGGGAACGGCGGCCTGCAGCTGGCGGCCGCCAAGGCCGCCGGAGCAGCTGGCGCACCTGGGGCCACCGCGGCCCGGGGCGATGCTACGTGCCCACCCAGGACTTGCGCAGCCGCCCCCAAGGATGGCCAGTTACTCCACCCTTAGCTGCCGCGAAGGGCCACACGCTCCCCCGGGCCGGCTGGATAGTTACACTTGGAAGGAGAGAGGCGGGTGTGCGAAGGAAAGTTATCTGACTCCACCGGAGGCTTGGCCTGGATGCAGTAGGGAGTGGGGATTGTCAGGTGGAGGCGGAGAATTATGTAGTGAAGGCCTGCGGGCCGAGTGCTGGGTGCTGGAGTTGCTGCCTCCAGCGACAACCCAGTCTTCTGGGAGTTGGTGGCTCTCTGCAGTTATGCTGGTGGAAACTGGAAAGGCCAAAATCGTAATTCTGCTGCCCAAATGATCTCTATCTCCAGAGG